>JASANQ010001198.1:0-64618 GCA_030849645.1 Wallacemonas sp. Wsd | reverse complement strand
CTCGGGCGGCGAGAACCCGCAAATCACCAACGGCTCCGTCGGCGCGGCGGACCGCGGCGTTCCCGCCCTCGAGGAGCTGTAGTGTGCACGCATCAAGCCAAACCCGACGCGAAACACGACCCTCTGTCATGCAAACTACCCCTCTTTGACCCCTCTCTTTCTGATTCTCAGTTTGCAAATTAACTGAATGATTGAGTTGAGGTTCTGTTGTTCAAGAGGTACTTTCATACCTGCCGTGCGTGTCCCCCTCCCTGCTCACCTTCGCGCGGCTCTCGTCATGCACCAGGACACGCCTGTTTTTCTCATCTCAGGTGGACTCCCAATCGACGAGAGCCCTCACAGACGGGTCTCGCGCTTCCGCGCTCACCATGCACGCCTCATAAGATGTAACCGTGCCCACGTCAAGCAACGACAACAGTAGCAAAAATGCACGCACATACACACACACAGACACATACACTGACGTGCTACAAAGGACACTCTGGAAAAAGAAACACACCCGCGTAGCGAACTGTGTATGTACAGTTTACAGTTGACAGAAGCTTGTGACACGAAACAGTACGTAAACACAAGCGGGACAACGATATCGACACTCACCAAGATATCTTTTTCTCCCCTTTGTTTCTTGTTTGTTCCGCTTTCTTTTCCTTCTTCTTTTCGTGTTCCTTTTGTTTTTCGTGTTCAGGTATCCTCGATGTTTCACAGTCTCCTCTTGTTGTGGAAGGTATAACCCACTGCCCACCTTCAAATTTTCTTTCTTTCTTTCTTTTCCCACTTTTTCTGCCACACAACACATGTATATCCTGCGCTTCCCGCCTCTCGCCTTATTCGTACCTTTGAAAGCGCTAGCAAATTTCTGTTTGTCCCCAGAAAAACTACTGGTCGAAATACTTCCAATCCACGCAGAAGCAAAACCTCATTGCAAATATACATATATATATCTGCCTCCCACCAGTGGGAAAAAATAGGGAGCGCTCATCCGTTTGCATGACGCCACCTGTCGATGGTTCCTTGTCATTCGGTGGCCTTCGCGTCTCTTGCTTCGTACCGTATGCTCACTGGTCTTGCCCCATCTAGTTGGGCCTCGACACACCTTGAGCTGCACTGCCACAGTGCGCCAGACTAGGCGGCCCACGCCTTGAATTGACATGTGCGTGCGTGCAGTTGGCGCTGCCACTGTACTGTACCGTGGAAATGACGAAACCAAGCGCCACACACACTACACTTTTTCTTTCTTGCTCTCGTGCCTCCACTCCTCCTTGTTCACCGCTCATCATACCCTCTTTTTTCCGAACCTTCTTCGTTCTTCTCGCTCGCGCATTCGTACCTGTCTTCACGCTGAAACCAGCTCTCTACTCTCTCAACCCTTCTCCCAACCCGCACACTCTCACCTCCCCGTCTCCACCATGGCTACTCCCCGCAGCGCTAAGAAGGCTTCCCGCAAGTCTGGCTCCCGCTCCGCCAAGGCCGGCCTCATCTTCCCCGTGGGCCGTGTTGGCTCCATGCTGAAGCGCGGCCAGTACGCCCGCCGTGTCGGTGCCTCCGGCGCCGTGTACATGGCGGCCGTGCTCGAGTACCTGACCGCTGAGCTCCTCGAGCTCTCCGTGAAGGCCGCCGCCCAGAGCAGCAAGAAGCCCCGCCGTCTGAACCCCCGCACCGTCACCATGGCCGTGCGCCACGACGACGACCTCGGCAGCCTGCTGAAGAACGTGACCGTGTCCCACGGCGGCGTGATGCCCAGCATGAACAAGGCCATCGCCAAGAAGAAGGGCTCCAAGAAGAGCGCTCACCGTGCTACCCCCAGCGCCTAAGCTCGCATTGACACAATGTTGGCTCGGCTCAACGGGATTCCACTCATAGATGCCTCCTTTTTTTTTTATCTCTCTGTTTTCCCCCTTTTTTATTTTAGCTCCTTCCATGATTCCATTTCAACGGTGAGTGCGCAGACTCTCTCTCGCGTTACTCTGGTTGTCACGTGATTTCTTCGATTCGTCCACCGAAGGACTGAAAGCATCCACACCCCACACACCGACGTACACACGTACACGTGTCAGGACGCAACGTATGCGTCTCCCTTCACTTTGATGTGATATACCGAGAGCGGCAGGTGCGCTCGCTCTCTCTCTCTCTCTCTCTCTGCTTTTCTGCGTCGCACTGAATGGCCCAAGCCACAGCGCTTGCACATTTTGTGCCTTTGCGTGGCTGCACATTTTTGCTAGTCTCAACACCTCACCAGCTCGTGCTCTAGAGGTACTCGGACTCGTTCTCTCACTGTTTTTTTTTTTGTGTTTGAACTTCAACCACTAAAATGGTAACACGCCGCCTCACTATCCAACTCTACCCCTCTATTTCATGTTTGTCCGTCTACCTCGTCCGCGTTGCTCCTCTCACTCGTTTACATTATATATTCAGAACTTGTTTTCTTTGTTTCATTTCACTGTCTACTCCATTCCCCCCTTTTTTTTGGCACGAAACGCAAACACCGCGCGTCCTGGAGTGAATTCACACACTGTAAAGCCTGTCCTAGGAGTTCTTTCAGCGACGGCCCTCTCTTTTTCCTTTGTTCATATTTGTGGCGAATTCTTTTTTTTGTTTTGACAGAATTTGCCCATGTCTTCCTCCAGCCTGACTTCCGATACGGACGATCGCAGTGAGGCTAGCGACACTGAGGAACCAGAAGACGCCCAGCTTGCCCGCGAGATCATCGCGCTGTGCCTTCGCGGCAACCGGCTCGGGTGTGCCCGCTACCGGCCTCGGTACTTCCGCGTGGAGGTGTTCGAGGTGCCGGTCTTCCTCGGCGTGGAGCTGGTGACCAGCGTCAACGTGCGAGGGAGGCCGTCGGGCGTGCCGGGCGGCGGTGCAGGCGGCCTGAAACGAAAGCGCGCGGATGCCGTTGCACAGACGCGCCTTCTGCATCGTGACGACGTTCCGCCCAGCCTGCTGTGGCTGTGCCAGTACGTGGAGTTGCATGCACCGATCGCGCTGCTTCCGGACAGCGGCGCGGACCTGCTGGCGGACGTGCTCGACCTGTCAGACGGCTGCACCGTTTTGCGGCTCAGCGCGACGACCGGCTTCAACGAGACCCGCGCTTTGCCACAACTGTGCGCCATGTACCCGCAGTTCTCTGCGATGGAGATCAAGTCGCGCTTCAACACGCTGCACACATCGATGCTGGCAGCCATGGCCGCCTTGCTCCAGTACGCCAGCACGCTGCGCTTGAACGTGGCGGACGTGGTGGAGCGTGGGCCTGTGAGTACCATGTACATGAACAGCGAAGCGCTCACTGCGCTGCAGGTCACGCGCCAGGATGCCCACCCCTGCAGTGCCCAGGGCGTCAGCCAGTCCAAGGAAGGACTTTCGTTGCTGAGCGTGCTCGACCACACCACGTGCTCAATGGGACGAGCGCTGCTCCGTCAGTGGCTCCGGCTCCCCAGCTGCGACGTCGAGGCGATCAGGCGCCGCCAGGAGGTTATCGCCCTGTTCCTGCTCCCTCAGTACCACGAGCTCCTGGTCGCCACGCGCCGCGCACTGGGCGGGGTGCACAACACGAACCATCTCTTCACGCTTATCCGGCGTGGTCGCGCTCGCCGTCGCCACTACCAGACGCTGCACAGAACACTTCAGGCTGTGCTCACCGTGCACGCCTTGGTGACACCCGTGGCGCACACGTGCCCTCTCCTCTTCGACATCGTCGCCAACCACTGCCGCCTCGACGTGCTCCAGCACATGGCGGAGCGCCTCCAGCGCACCGTCCACGGCATCCGCGGCCCCACTGGCCCGCACGCCTCCTGCGCACAGCCCGTGCTGCCAGAGGTTGCCCTGGCGCGCGCAGAGCCGCCTGGCGACGAGCACCTGTCCATCCACTCCGAGGCGGATGCCACAGGGCTCCTGGGCGAGCTGCGGCTGCACCTCCACGCACTTGGAAGCGTGCTCGACCGCTACGCGCACGACGCCTTCAACGCGCTCGACGTTTCCATGCGGAGCACCATGTCTGTGCGCTGCGTGTACATCTCTCCGTATGGCTACCTCATCTGCGCCAGTCGCGCCGCGCTGTGCCACGCGTTGGAGTCTGCCATGGTGCCGTTCTCCGCGTCCGACGCGGCAGTGCGGTCCGCGCGAGGGCCTGCGCCAACCGAGCAGAGCAGTGGGGCGAGTGACGCGTGGGCACAGACGGTCGGGTACATGCAGCACCGCTATGGCTGGGGACTGCATCACGAGGACGACGGCACAGACCTGTGCTATTTCAAGACCGCAGCCATGTCAGACTTGGACGCCAAGGTGGGCGACCTCCAACGCCGCATCGTCGAGCGGGAGTCGGAGCTGCGCCGCGGTATGGACGAGTCGCTGCTCTACCTGTCGCTGCACTTGCTGGCCCCGTCCCGCGCGCTCGCCACCCTTGATTGCCTCCTTGCCCTGTCACACGTGGCTCTGCAGTACCAGTGGTGCCGGCCGCGGCTGCTGGAGGACAGGGCCGGCGCCATCGCCATCGACGGCGGGTGGCACCCCGTTCTTTCCCGAGCGATCGGCGCCAGCGCCATCCAACCGTTTTCTTTTCGCCTCGGCCTCGATGGCAGCGGCGAGCGCGTCTGCGTGCTGACGGGCCAAAATGGAAGCGGCAAGTCGGTGCTCTTGAGCGCCGTTGCACTCATTGCGCTTCTCACTCAGATCGGGTCCTTTGTGCCGGCCTCGGCGGCCTCGCTGAGCATCTTCAGCAGCATCTGGACCTCCTCCGCGTGCCAGGACGGGCGTCTCAGCGGAAGCACCTTTGGCACCTCCAGCTTTGCCGCCGAGTGTGTGGCTGTCAACCGCCTGCTGCGCTACTGCGATGGCGCACAGGCCGCTGCGTGCGCCACGTACGCGGACACCCATGACGCAGATGCTGCGAAGAGTGGCGGCGCCAACCGCACCGTCACCCCGATGATTCCCGTGCCGCTGATTCTTCTCGACGAGTTCGGCAAAGGCACCGCGACGGACGATGGTCGCGCGCTGCTCGGCGCGGTGGTGCGCTACTTCAGCACACCGGATGCAACCCAGGCCGCCGCGGTGCTGCCGGACACGTGCCTCCGCGCGGCGACGACGGCAACGGTCCTCTGCACGACGCACTACCTGGACGTGCTCTGGGATGGCGTACGGCAGGCACGCTTCCCGGCTCTTGCCTTTCCGTACGAGCATGTCGTGCTTGTGGATATGCGCGGGGAGCCTGTGTATGACGACAGCGCACCCGTTACGGGTGGCAGACGGGTCGCTGTGGACATGGTGCCAACGTTCCAGCCGCACGTTGTCACGGCACGGGCGCAGTGCCACGAGGCCGACTTTCTCGCCTACCAGTCCCGGCTGTGTCTCGACGCCGCTGTTGGTGGCCGCCTGGCTGGCCTGCCGGACGAGCTTCTCCACGGATGGCAGAACGCCCTCTCTGTCCTTGCCGACCCCGCCTAGCTGAAATACATCCACACCAGATTTGTGCCGAAAAAAAGAGGAAAACCAGAGAACGTCAACGCAAGTATGCACCGTGAGTTTTCTTTTTTCGTGTTTTTCTCACGTGCTACCCCCGAGTGTCTGCTATCACCCTATAGTTTTTCTTTTTTCCCATCCACTTTTTTCCCCTCCGTTTCTCTGCTACACAAACACATCCACACACCACCCCATGCTCGATTCTCCGCGACTGCCTCGTTTGTGTTGTCGCAATGCACCTGCCGATGCCCGAGGTGTCCGTCACTCATCCACCATGCACCCCTTACACTCAAACCTGCCTCTCTCTCCCTTTCTCTCTTTCTCTCTCTCTCTCTGCTCACTGTTCATATCATTTTACCCTTTTCATTGGCGTGCAGCGTGATAGCTTGTTCCCGGGCAGCACGTGACTAGGCACGCTTTTTTTTTTGTATATACGTGCAGATACACACCCCAGGCCGAGAGCGCGCGTGACCACGTGCGCCTCATGCACAACAACACGCGCCACGTGTGGAACAAGAATTTCCCCAACGGGGACTACTACAATGGCGACGCGGTCGGCGACAACGTCAAGGATGGAACAGGTGAGTACTACTGGGCCTCGAGCGGCGCCACGTACAAGGGGGAGTGGAGGAACGATCTGATGCACGGCCGTGGCGTGCTCACGGTGCCGACGCGGCCGTCCCTCACGCCCGAGCAGCCGCCGACCGCACTGTCGAACACGTGTCGCGGGTACACCTACGACGGCGAGTTTCTGGCTGGCAAGCGCGCCGGCCAGGGCACGTGCCGCTTCGGCAACGGGCGGCAGTACGAGGGCGAGTGGGCGGACGACCAAATGCATGGCCGCGGCACACTCACTGGCGCTGCCGGCGTCGACGACTACGCCACCTACACGGGCGCCTTTGACCGGGGTGTGCGCAGCGGGCCGGCTGGAACCTGCCACTACTTGAATGGCGACATCTACAACGGCGAGTGGCGAGACGGCAAGCGGCATGGCACCGGCGAGCTTCGCCTCGCCGCCCCTTGCGGCAGTGGTCCGAGCAGCAACGCGAGGGGTGCTGCTGCTGCTGCTGTGCCTGTGCTGTACAAGGGCCCGTTTGTGCAGGACGCCCCAACGACTGGGCCATCTCTGCCGACGGCGGAGGTGCAGTACAGCGACGGGAGCAGCTACGTTGGCGGTGTCGACAACCTCCGCCGCGAGGGGGAGGGCACGTGGCGGCTGGCCAACGGCGACGTCTACCAGGGCCAGTTCCACCTGGATCACAGAGAAGGGAGGGGCACGCTGACAAGCCACGACGGGAGCACGTACGAGGGCACCTGGGTGCGGGACAAGCTGAGCGGACGGGTGCACGTCAAGCGCACGGCGGCGTCCGTCGAGGTCGGCGGGCCGGCGTCCGGTGCTCTGCCCACGTTGGTGGCCTATCAGGGTCCGTGCGTGGATGGCGAGCTGAGCGGCGCCGGTGCGCGCGCCACGTACAGCGATGGCAGCATTTACAAGGGTGGCGCACGGCAAGGCCTGCCGGACGGCGACGGCGTGTGGGAGCAGTGTCAGTTGCGTGGCCTCCCACCGGCGTCCTTTGGTGACGCCGCGTTCTTCTCCCGGTATGAAGGCCAGCTGTCGCGCGGTGTGCCGGAGGGGCAGGGCACGGCCACGCTGCAGGTCTCACCATCACCCAGTGCGTCCTTTGCGGCAGCGGCGGCTGACGCGCTGCCGCCCCATACCCACGGCATGCGAATTGTCTACCGTCGGCGTGGTGCCTACACGGGCCACTGGTCGCGCGGACTGCCGCACGGTGCGGGCGTCTGGAAATGGGAGGGTGACGAGGCGTACACGGGCGAGCTCGCGGACGGTGTCGCGCACGGCCACGGCGCCGTCAAAAATGCCCAGGAAACCTACGAGGGCGGCTTCTCACAAGGGCAGGCGGACGGCGAAGGCGTCTACGAGCACCTCCTTCTCCACGAACGGTACGATGGCGGGTGGTCGCGGGGGCTGTTCCACGGGCACGGCACGTACGTGAAGAATCGAGACGGGCGCGATGCGGCCGAGCGCAGCCACTACCAGGGTGCCTGGGTCGACGGCCAGAAGCACGGCGAGGGAAGCGAGACTGTCGGCTCGCGGTGCTACACCGGCTCGTTTGCGAAGGGCCACTACGAAGGCCACGGCGTGCTCGCGATGAACGGCTGCACGACGCTTGCGGAGAAGACCGTGTACTTTGCCTCGTACGACGGCGCATTCCACGACGGACTTCCGTCCGGCCACGGCAAAATGGTGCTACTGGATGGTTCCACGGTCACTGGTGAGTTCGTTGAGGGGATTCCCAACGGCCCGTGCCAGGCCCAGTTCGCCCAAGGGCTTCAATTTGACGGTGTCTACGTCGACGGCGTTCCTGAAGGCGAGGGCTGCCTCCGCTATCCGAATGGGGACCGGTACGTGGGCATGCTGGAACCCGCGACAGGCACCGCGGATGGCCCGCGCTCCCAGGTCGACCACCCTGCGCTGGACTTGGTCCCACAACGGCACGGCAAGGGCCTTTTCACGTTTGCCGAGGGCAACCAGCTGAGCTGCGTGTGGGTGCACAATGTGCTGAACGGGGACGGCGTCTACACGGTTGCCGGCACCGGCGAGAAGCAGCCGCGTCGCTACGTCGATGGCGTGCTCTGCGCAAAACCCGGCGGAAGCGACGAGAATGTCTTCACACCAGAGAACATGTTTCCCAACACGCAATCGGAGGACGCTCTCAAGGACAAGCTCGTGGCGAAAAAGCGGAAGCCCTTCGCCTTTGTTCGGAAAGGCGAGACGCGACAGGCTGCGAACGCGCCGCGCGAGGAGGACGGGACCGCGCCGGACACAGTCACCAGTGGTAGCAAGCGCATCAGCAGCAGCCAAGGCCCAAACGGCAGCAAGTCCCCGGGCCAGACCACACCGCGACGAACCTCGCTGCGTAGTGGGTCGGTGGACGGGAAGGCCGTGCGCAGGATGGGCACCGCCACGACGGCCGCCACAAGCGCGTCGGTGGCAGGTGCCCAACGTGCGGCGTCGAAATCAACCACGACAGCACCAGCCGAAAAACGGCCGCACTCCCTTCGCGAACGGTCGCCCCGCCAGTCTTTGCGCGGCTCTCAGGACCCGCGGCAGCAGTCCAGCCGCAAGTCCGGCGCTCACACTGCCCAGCACACTGCCCAGCCCGCCTCCACCGCCGGACGCACGTCTCAGAGCGGCTCGCGCGAGCTGCTGGAGCGTTTCCAGAACGGCCTCATGCAGATTGATGCGCAGCAGTCGAAGGCGCCGCACGAACTCACGAACACGGACGATGGCCAGTCTCAGTCTGGCGTGACGGACAGCGTCGCGACGGACGTGCAGCACAGTCAGGGTCGCAGCTGGGCTTCGCCGCCACGCGGCCCGCTCACCGGCCCGCTAAAGGCGATGATGGACGAGGCATCAGCCATTCGAAGCTCCAAGGAGGACGAGATCCACCTCCTGACGGAAGAGATGCGACAGCTGAACGAGAAGATTTGGCAGTTGCGCTTTTCCCTCTCTTCAGCCGAGCCAGCCGCCACCAACAAAACGGCCAACCATCTTCGCTCCGATGTTCTCACCGCCCGTCTTGCTACCCTGAATGAGGAACGGATGGGCATCGTGGACAAGCTGTCTTGCTTACTTCACCACTAGCCAACGTGTACATACATATACACGCAGACACATTGGGACCGTTTGCTCTACTGCTTTCGAGCACTTTCAAAACCAGCCATTGGCCCCCCTTTCGCTTTTCTTTCTTTCACCCTCTTTGTTTCTCGCAAACCTGTGTGTGCGTGTGTGTGATGCAGCAGCAGGACCGGAACCATGTTAAAAAAGACCTGTTGATGAACTAACCTCTCACATGTACAAATGGCGACGTGTGGCACGTGCAAGAATGCCACGCAGACACACACACACACACACATACACATATATATATATATACATTTATATTCGTCCATACACACACCAACGCACCAAAAACGCGCGCACGACCAAAACATCAGCCGGCAATGCCTCACCTAGTCGTACTTTGGCCGCAAGGAGAGCGATCGACTTCTTAGCATGCATTTCACATTCTTTTGTTCGAGGCGCGTTCGTCGTCCACCCATGCACATTTCGTTGTGGAATTTCAACACTTCATTGGAGGCAGGACGTCGCCAGCGAATCCCCCCCCCCCCCCCCCACTACACACAACACCTTTCGTTCTCTTACGCTCTGAACTCGTGTGCGTCCCCGCAGCACTTCGGCCATCCCACTGCTCCTCTGATTCTTGTTCATCTACGGACCGTTGACCCACTTATACTACCCGGGGCAAACACCACCTTTTCTATTTCAGTTTCCGTTGCCCGCGCCGTTTTATTTGTGCGCAAAATACCCTAACAACAGTAACGCGCTAACAACACATTAATAGCATACTAAAAAGGCGCTAACCGCCTCAACAGCGAAAACATCAACAGCACACCGGACATAATCAGAGGTTCGTCCAACATGCTGCGTCGTGCCTGCTTCCCTGCCGCAAGCGGTAACCTGGCTCGCTCACTTGGCGCGTCCCCCTCTCTGTACATGGGGCGGCGCCACCTCCTCGTGGGCAACCCAGCGAACGGGCAGATGGAGCCGATTCACGTTCGCTGGACCGACATTGTCGGACGCGAGGGCATGCGCAGCGCGCGTCTTTCTGCTGGCAGCATCCTGTCCATGCTGGACATGTGCGCGGCCCGTGTCTCGCAACTGGCTGCCGACTACGCGACAAAGCGCACGGGCAACAAGTACCAGACCTGTACGGTGGGCGTGACAAACACGATGTTCGCGTGCCCCATTTTGCACGGCGACGCGGTGCGCGTCGACGCCCGTGTGGTGCACTGCGGCTCCAGCTCCATGGGCATTTATACCCAGTTTTACCGGCAGTCGCCGAGCAACCGGACGGAAACGTGGGCGGGTGAGTCGTTCTTCACGATGGTCGCAATTACCCCCGATCTGAACGCTGCGAAGATTATCCCCGCGATGGAGCTCACAGACACGCTTGACCTGGCCATGAACGAGCGCTACGAAAATATCCGCAAGATCCAGAAGGAGAACCTGGAGGAGACGCGGGAGCGCCGCATGCGGTCGCTCACAGCTGAGGAGGCTGACTGCCCTATCAACGCAAGCAAGCAAATGAAGGCGTCGATGAAGAGTACCCGCTCCGAGGGAAACCGGATCTTCTTCTCGGCGTTTTTGAACAACAACAACACCGTCTTTGGCGGCGAGCTCATGAACTGGATGGAGCGACACGCCGTCCACTGTGGGCAAATGTTCACAGGCAACCTCAACGTGTACACGATTGGCATGCACACGCTGAGCTTTGACGAACCGTTGTTCTCCACTGACTCCGTCACCTTGGAAGCCAGTGTCATTTACGTGCGCAACACGACCATGGAAGTCGACGTCGTCCTGCGTGCGGAGCGCGCCAACGGCACTCTCATGACCAACCGTGCCTCATTTGTGCTCATCAGCGACGACGACATCGGCCAGAAGTCGTTCATCACCACTGGCATTGATCTTTCCAAGGCATCGCAGGAGGAGCTCCAACTCTTTGCCGAGGCCCGGAGCCGCTACGTGCGCAGCGTGGAACGTCGTAAGCGCACCAAGTAAGGCGCGCACCACATGTGCGTGTGTGCTTTCCATGCCGCAGCCGCGCCCATCCCGCGCGCTGTCTGTATTTCCCTTTCTCTTTTTTTTTCTTTCTTTCTTTTGCTTTGCTTTGCTCTTTCGTGTTTCCCTTCTTCTTCTTCGTGTTCTCGCCCCTTGATCCGCCTCGGTACTCTGTGACTGCGACCCTCACGAACACGTGTACATTGAATTTGTGTTTTCTTCTTCTTGTGATGTCGTCCATCCAAAACACGAGACTCAGTAGTCACCTCGGAAAGGTGCGAGACGAGGAAATCTAGTGGAGAAGACCTGTACACGGAACATAAAAAGAACACGTAAAGAAAAATACGTTCATTTTGAACGCACGGCCTACACAAGGAGGAATCGCTCTCAGGAGCGACTCAGACACGATTGTCCTAAGCGTGTTCGCATCCCTTTGGCTTCCAGCTGTTTTCACGCTGCTATGTCGCTTCCTCTGCTGATTGACTCTCCATAGGCATTTCCCCATACAAAACCGACGCTGCCCATCTTTTTTGTTTTCTGCTCCTCTTCTACTTTGTGAAGCAGAACAACTCTTCTGGTTTATTCTGACTACAACGCACACACGCAGACCCCCATACATTTTTTTTTTTTTGCATTCTATTGTGTACCTTGACGTGCAGCCGCTCCCAATTATTATTATTATTGTTTGCGTCTGCCCCACTATCGAGTTCTGTCTCACACACTCTCTCTCTCTCTCTCTCTCTCTCTCTCGACACACATACATACCGAAGAGTGACCATGTTGCGCCGCGCTTTGGTGTGCTCCTCTGCGAGCCAACAATACCCCCGTGCTGCCCGACGGTTCCTCACTGTTGGGAACACCTCAAACGGCCTTTTCGCTCCACGGCAATGGACGTGGACAGAGGAGGCCGCGCCGCTGAGCTACGGCAACCAGGAGTGGATTCGCGCCGGTCGCGTACTTCAGATCCTCGATCTGGCGGCGGCGCAGTGCGGCACCGAGGTGGTGCGTGAGGCGGTGAAGTTTCAAAAGACCCCGTTTCAGCAGACTACCGTCGCCGTGACGAACACCCTTTTTTCGTGCCCTTTTCACAGCACTGACAACGTGCGCACGGAGAGCCTGGTCGTGAACGTCGGGAAAAGCTCCATTGGCATCTACATTCGCATATTCCGTGACTCGCTGGACGGCACCGTCACGGCAGCTGGTGAGTCTTTTTTCACCATGTCGATGATCACAAAGGAACTCCGCCCCGCACGCTTTGTACCGGCCATTGAGCTAGAAACAAGTGAGCAGGCTTTGCTGCACAAGCGCTACGGCCTTATTTTGCAAACGCAGAAGGAGAACGTGGCGGCCGAAGCTGCTCGACGCAAGACTGTGCTCACCAGCGCGGACGTTGAAGATCCCACCAACGCGGCGAAGGCGGTGAAGGTCTCCGTTGGCTCCACCAAGCAAACTGTCAACCGCCTCTTTATGCAGGCCTACGTGAACGGCAACGATACCATTTTTGGCGGCGAGCTCATGGCTTGGATGGAGCAGGTGGCCGTCCAGTGTGGACGGCGTTTTACGCGCAACTCCTTCGTGTACACTCTCGGCATGCACAGCATGGAGTTTCGTGAACCTGTGCTGACCAGCGACTACCTTGAACTCGAAGCCAAGGTGATTTATGTGCGCCGCTCCACCATGGAGGTGGACGTGATACTGCACGCACACCGACGCGCTGGCGGCAAGGCAGTCACGAACAGTGCGGCTTTTGTTCTCATCAACTCCGACGAAACCGGCACTGCTCAGCCTATCGCTACAGGCCTTGACGTGGAGAATGCCTCGCAGGAGGATCTGCAGGCAATGATGAATGCCAAGGAACGCTACGCGCGCAGCCGTGAGCGGAAGAAGAATTTCGACGACCGACTGAAGAGCGGCATCGACGTGGAGTAGTTTGACTGCCGCTGCGCTGCTGGAAAGCGATCCAATCGTCTCGACCGTCTGCGAAGCGAGAGCCCGCGCCACGTGTTTTGTTTTTCGTGCCTCTCTCTTTTTTTTTTTCCGCCCTCCCTGGCAGTCACGCAAACCTCGAAGATACATAAGTACAGATAAACATACAGACCAGCGTTATATTTATCTTGGCTTCGTACAGGAACAACAGTGCGTCTTAGGCGACATTTTGCACAGGCGGAGCGATGGTCATCCCATTGAATCCACCGTTCCACGCTCGCGTGACGCGCTGACTTGCTCCTCTTGCCATTTCCATCACTGTATTCTTGTCTCCCCACTTCACAACGTAACATAGCAGATCGCGTTCACTCTCTCTCAATTTTCCTTTTTTTTTCTGTTTTGCTGGCAAGCCGACGGATACTTGTCACCTTCACTTCGTTCACGGGCACTCTCCTCCCAACATCGAAAAGTCTTTTTTTTTCTGAAGTGCTTGATCGATCTCCTTTTCTTTTTCTTTTTCTTCTCACAAATTCCGCCACCCCCCTTTTCGTGTACTTTTTCTTTGTTATCGTGGTCGATTCGTTGAGCCACATGAGTACTCCCGAACCGCTTGTGGTGGGCGAATCCGTCACGTGCGGTGTCCATGACGCGGATGCGTTTGTCTATCGGATGGACGAGTTCATTGGCAGCTCTGAGCTTGATCCCAATCATCGGGTCGCGGCGACAGTTGGCCAGGTTTTGTTCATGGTTGACATTTGCGTCCCGCGCGCGCTCTTCTACTTTATGTTCCGGTATCGTTGCCCTGCCGTCTTCAAGATGCCCGGCGACGTGTCCATGTCCACGGTGTCCTTCAACTGCAGCCTCGTGCACGCGCCGGTGTACAACGGCGACCTCCTCCTGACCGAGACGCGCGTCGTGCACATTGGGAGCAGCTCCGCCGGCCTTCACACCGTGGTGAGGCGCCAATCGTTCGACGCACCCGATCCCGTCACGGTGAGCGAGCACTACACGACGATGGTGACTGTCGATGCACTGAACCCGGTGATGGTGCGCAAAGGGTGTCTTCCGGCCGTGCGCCTGACGCGGCAGAAGGACGTGGAGCGCCACCGCTTCTACGGCGCCCTCAAGTCTCAGTCGGCCGCCATCAAGCAAATCTACAAGGCAGCCGCTGTGGCAGCCCCACCGCTCCCACCCGCCGGCACACCGTCTACCGCCTCCCCCACGGCAACCCTGGACAAGGCCGCAGAGTCCGAGCGGACTGTCGCGCCCCTTCAGTGGGCAAGTGTGGAGCTGGAGTGGAACAAGACGGCGGCGACGCGTCGGACGCCAGAGTCGACCAAAGTGTGCACGCAGCGCATCTTCAGCAGTGAATTCTCCAACGTGAACCAGGCTGTCTTTGGCGGCGAAATTCTTCGCATGATGGAGCTCATCGCGACGCACTGTGCGCGTGTATTTTGCGGCAACGCTCACGTCGAAACAACGGCGATGCTGGACATGGTGTTCGAGCAGCCCATTCTCGTCACCGACACGGCCTTCTTTTCTGCCGTCGTAACTTGCGTCGAGGCGTCCAGGCTTGTGGTGGACGTTGTCGCGCAGCGCCTGAGCCAGGATGACTGCGCCGCCGGGGTGTCCACACCAACACCACGCGCCACAGCCACCCACGCATCGATGGTGTTTTCTTCCTGCGGTGCCTCGGGCGACGCTGCGGCGATTCACACCGGACTCGACCTCTCTCGCGCCACCCCTCTCGAGCTCGCCAACTACGCAGTGGGCGCGCGATTCCTCGCCTTCATAAGCGGCGAGACGAAGCACACATCAGACAACTGAGTGCGGGGGAAAAAATGTCCGTGATCGTGGGTCATTAGGAATGGCAAAAGACCCCGACGTGTCATGTTAGACCCTCCACACTTCTGTCACTATCGATGTACCGTCAGTCAGTTTCTCAACTGCAACATAAACCATGTGGGTACTACCGTTTCTGGTTTGGCAGTTCATTTGTTCTCTCGTTCTCTCGTTCGCTATCGTTTTCCTTTTTAAAAAAAGCCATTATTTTTTAATTCCCCCCCCCCCCTCGGCCTCACTCCGTTGCAAACAGAGACCCAAAATAATAACAGCAACAAGGCTCAACCGATACCATGCCGATTGCCTCCCTCGTTGACCGTGGAATCTGTGCCTTGGCCGTTCGGTCACGTATTCCTCTTCCCTTTCTCCTTCTCAACCTGCCCTGAAACCGCAGGATGTCGTGGATAGCTCATCATGGCCCCGTCTCCCTTTCCTTTCCTTTCTCTCTGTCCCTCCCCCTTTTTTTTTTTGTGCGTGTGCCGCGCTGTGCGCGTTGTTCAGGTTTGCCTCCAAGTACCGTGCACCCACTGGCGCACACACTCGCTTTTTTTTTTCTAGTTTTCTTTCCCCTGACTCGCATTTTATTCAAAGCGTTTCCTTACGCATGTCGACGACACACGGTTTGAGCCACGCTGACTTGCAAGAGGCAGCCATCGAAAAGGACATTGAAAAGCTGCGCCAATGCGAATCACGTGTTGAGGAGCTTGAAGCGAAGCTCAATGAGACCCGCATTGAGCTGGAGGAGGCGCAGGCCAGCTTGGCATCCGCGAAGCGGGCGATCGAATGGAAACGACTCATGGCACAGGTTGACGCGGACGTGGACGCTTCCAAGCTGACAACGGACGTTGACGCAGCGACCCAGTCCTTCTGTCACAGCCTGCAGCCACCAGCTGATTACGACGACAAGGAGATTTCGTACAGCGACACGGACGACTACGCTGACCTGAGTGCTGTGGACGCTGTCTTCGAGGATGCCACCGACGAAGTGCGCGTCAGGCTTCAACACAATTCAGCCAAAACACTCGCGTCGCTGAGCCATCGCTCTAGCTCCACCTCACCGAGCGGGACCCCCCACCTCGGCGCGAGTGTCCACACGCCCGCCGTAGCGCAGCCGCTTTACGATGGCTGCCCGGACAAGAAGGATGCGAAGGCGGTGGCACGCCACAGCGCGATGCTTCTGCTTCTCGTGCTGTCTGTCCACGCCGGCCACCTCGAGAGGGACTGCGGACTGGACTCGATTCGTGACCCTTCAAACCGACCAACGGGAGACTTGGATGAGCTGTGCGAGAGCGTTGCCTCCAGCTGGAGTTGGGCACTCAATGAGTCCAATGTGCTGACGCACGCGGAGCGTGGGTACTGGCAGCATGTTGCGACAGCCTTCCTCGGACCCCGCTTTGATCCCTCACCGTCCAGCTAACTGACATGACCTGGCATACCGCACCTTGGCGCAAACGCAGGTGCGGGATTTGAACACCAAAAAATCTCATCAGGCTGTTTCAGCCTGTCAACTGCCACTCCGTTGCGGCTTCCTCTCACTGCATCTCCCTTTGCTTCTCGACGACTGTCGTCAGCGGAATCTCCCTTTGTTTTTCTTATTACCGCGGTGCATCCAAACTTGTGCGACCTCTTCTCCATTGAGTTTTCAAAACTTAGTTGCCACGAAAGTCTCTGACCGACTCAGTCTCCCCTTGTTTTTCTACTCCCAAATCGTGTTGCGACTGTTCGAGTCACACCCCCACAAGACACCACTGAACTCTCTCTGTGCGTATGTGTGTTCATCGGTGAGCACGGCATGGTTGTTGACCGCGTGCACGCATAGATGTCTTTGTGTGTGTCTATGCAGTGACTCTGCGTGAGCGAGTCTCCGTACCTGTCTTGCTCATACCCATTCTCCCCTTCTCCGCACGCTCTGGAAGCCAGCTTTCACTCACTCAAACCGTTCGCCCTTTCCTTCCGTTCTCTCCACGTCCTCTTCTCGACCATGAACAGCTCGAACTTGGTCTTCAAGCGGCTAAGTGCTCTCAACTAGTTACCTATCTTTATTTTTTGTTTTACTACGCTCGCGTCTCTCACCGCCTCGGTGACATCTTTTTTTTCTCCATTTTATTTTCACAAGCTCTCCAAGGCACACTCACAACCACACATCTATATATCGCTCTTGTTTGCCACTTCTCGCACGTCTCGCGTTTTTTCTTCCTCCTCCACACACAAACTGCGTTCGTTTTGACGAGGAAACCGAAAACACCAACAAAAGATATTTTGTGTTCACACACACGCACCCCTCCCCCCCCCCTCTCTCTCACTCACACCCACCCACACAGACACACAAACAACATACCAAGTAGTGTAGTGCAATTGCTTGTTTTGTGTTATCACCTAACGTATTGACCTATTAGTAACTTTTTTTTTCTTCCTTAGCGCATTACCTCTCCCCCCATCTCTTCCTTCTCCCTCCGCCACGCATCACCTGGCGTTTCGAACACGCTTTCGTATCTCTACTCCTTCTTGTTTCTCTTCTTCACATCGCCTTCCCGAATCGGAGCTTGCTTTCTCATCATTTGTTGTCTTTGCTCGAGACACAATGCTGTCAAGCTCTCACACCTCTGCTGTGGCCGTCGCCTTGTGTGTGACGGTGCGTGCACGAAGAGAGACGGAGAGGTACACGATGCGCCACTACATGAAGAACCAGCTCCAGCCGATTCCGCGAGCGACCGCGCCTCCAAATGTGTGCGAGACGTTTGCGCTCGCGCGTGGTGTGGTGCCTCTCACTACCACGGTCGGCGCGCTGCTCGCGAACCGCCGCCAGCACAGCTCATTCGCCGGCTCCCCAAAGGAGTTTCTGCGGGACATTGAGCACGGCCCTGCGCTGGTGTTCTTCTACAAGCCCGTCTGCGAGCCATGCAAGGTGATCCGGGAGCGACTCATCCACACGGTCTCGCACCCGATTGAGGCGATGAGGAGCACCCCCGCGTCCTTGTCCAAAGAAGGCGGCGACGCGCCAGGCCAGGACCGTGCGGCACCGCTCGCAGACGGCGTGACTTCACCCAGCGAGCCGACTCTCAAGTCTGACGCCGCCGCCACCACGCCGAGCAGTTCACCAGGCGACTCCCAGCCTTGCGCGCAGTACGAGGCGCTCTCCGTAGCAGACATTCTGAGCACGTCGACCAACGCAATGACCAGCTGCACACTGGAGTCCGCGGACGCCGACGAGGATACACACACACATGGACTGTCTGAAGAGGACGCGGTCATTTGTCACCGCATCAAGAAGCAGCTCCAGGATGAGCTGCGGGAATACACGGACCGCATCCGCATTGTTTTTGTGGACACCAACGCGAACCCTCGTGTAACGGCGCTCCACGACATCCGCAGCCTCCCCACCTTTGTCGCGTACGTTCAGGGACGTCCGCTCGGACGCGTTGAAGGCGCGCATGAGGAGGAACTCATGACACTATTGCGCCGCCTGGTGGACGCTGCCGAAAACGGAAACATTGAGCCGGACGGCACGCTCTAAATAGACACGTCGACTCTGAGCACATCACCATTAAAAGCACCGCTCTTTTGCTCAGGTGTATCTGTCACGCTTTTTCGTCCTCTTTTCCTTGCCCCACACTGTGTCCATCCGCATCTGCGACATAATGGTGCATCAGCAACAAGTTTGACACATGATCCACTTGGCGCCGAATTTAAAAAAAAGAAAAAGATAATAATACGGTTAACGACTGACACCTTCACTGCTGCACCTGCATTTTTCATCGCTTTCACGAGTCGCGCAACAGTGGAATGGTGTGGCAAATATGCACTTTGGCGCTCGGCACGTCTGCTACTTCACTCCTTGTGCCCCCGTCCGCACCGTGTGCACGCCGTTTGTTTGTACTGTACGAGCATATTGCGGCCGAACAAGCCCACAGGTCAGTCACCACTCCACCATCTTTTTTTTTTCTTCCGTCACTCAATCTCTCTCCCTCTGTTTCTCTCCTCCGTTCACCTCGCTTTCTCACAGTATCGAACGAGTGATGCTCTTGCTCGCTGACCTGTCTGTTATATTTATCTTCACTTGAAAATTTTCTCCCCAACGCGCTACTACCGGGGGAACGGGCCACACGCCTGCTTTTTTTTTTTGCCTTTCTTGCTTCTCACACAATCTCCAGTTTCACTCTGAACGAGACTTGTCTCACCCATTAACACTTCATTTTGAAAAAAAAAAACAATTGCTCCCCTCCCCGTTCGCCCTGTCCGTTCCCTGGGTTGATCATGGATGCTGTTCCACGCATGCCACGTCGTCGCACTGCTAGGTCGATGATTCGGATAGTTGCCGTGCTTTTTGTTATCGCGGCGTCATTTTTCATTGTTAGCGCGGCTACTGAGCTCCCATTTTCTTCCTCTTCTCCGCAACCACCACATCACGGGTCCGCTCTCTTCGACCGAAGTGCGGAAACCCTTGAACGCGTGCACGGCGGGTTGGTGCCAAGACACGCATTAATTCTCCGCGACGCGTCGCTGGCCCCACCGTCACCACCCCACACGCTCACCGGACAAGGCGTGTGGGGCCGTTGTGCCGAGGAGACGGCGCCCGCGTTTGTCGGTCCGCATCCGACCTTGTCACCGACCTCAGCGATTCCTCCCGGCCGCTTCATGGTGCTCGTGAGACCGTCTGATTGGACTCCTGCGTCTGGCTGCACAGGGCGGCCACCGCTCACGTGCGTCTCGGAGACCCTCGAGGAAACGCTTGCAGAGCACGGCATCACAGACACCCACTACCTCGACGAATCACACCTGATTGCGTACGTGCCTCGCGTGTTGCTGCGTGAGTCCGCGCGCTACGACCGCGATGCCACTCGCTCTCTCGACACCCTAGCAGCCGAGCAGTGTGACGAGGCCAATGGCAGCCCTGCCGCCGTGACCATTGCTGCCGTCGACGTCTTCGCCCCAGGCCTCGGAGGGCAGCAGCTCAAGCTGTCTCACGACCTGCGCCGGCTCATCGACGACGGCGCGAGCGACTTGCCGCCGACTGGGCCCGCATTCCTGGACTCCGCCTTCACCTCGGCCGTAAATGGCGACAGAACGCTGCGCGTGACCGTGTGGCCGCTCCGCGGTGCCGCGGCCGCGTTGAAGCGCGAGCTGGACAGCACCGCCCTGCGACGCCAGCAGCGCGGACAGGCTCTCGCAGGGAGAAGCGAGCAAACCTTGCGGACGACGTGTGCGGTGGAGGACCAGCCACTGGGCTGCCCGGGCACGTGCCCGGACCACTTGCTCTTGGTGCTGACGGTACCGGCCGAGGCCACGTTTGGCGCGGCGCTGCACGCTGAGGTGTCGGCGGTGCTCCTGCGCGTCGCGTCGCATCCATGGGTGCGATGGGTGGAGCCCCTGTCGAGCGGCGCGCTCCCCGCCAACGACAAGGCGGCCGGCCTCATTCAGAGCAACGTCGCACTTGTTCATCCGTTGCCGGCCGCGTTCGGCTCGCCGGAGTGGCTGACGGCCCATCCTCTCTGGACCGCCGGCATCAACGGTTCCGGCGAGATTGTCGCCATTGTGGATAGCGGGGTAGACGTGGACAGCTGCTTCTTCCACGACGCGAACAGTCCGGACATTGCCTACTACCCGCAGACCAACCACAACCACCGGAAGGTGCTCTCGTACCTGCGTGCCCGCTGCGACGGCGATCCCGCGGGGGACGCGGCGGACCTGGCGAGTGGCCACGGCACGCATGTGGCGGGCAGCGCTGTTGGGCACGTGCAGGGCCACGCGACGATGAGCGCCTACAACGGTGTCGCGACCGGTGCGCGGCTGTTCGTGCACGATTTGGGGTGTCCCGAGAGCCCCAAGTTGCAGCTCCCAAGCAACTTTAGAGACGTGTTCACGCCGTCGTACGACGTGGGGGCTCGCATCAGCTGCAACTCGTGGGGCGTTGACAGTCAGCCCACTTACAGCGCGATGGAACGGATGGTGGACCAGTACCTTTACGACCACGACGACATGCTCGGCATTTTCGCTGCTGGCAACGTGCCCAGGTTAGGTCCCACCCGCCCAGGCCGCACCAAGAACGTGCTCACCGTCGGCTCGCACCGCAACGCAAATGGCCGCCTCCAAGACGACATCTCCGGCTTCTCGGCTCACGGCCCAACGTACGACCGACGGCAGAAACCCGACGTGGTCGCCCCTGGTGAGTCCATTCAGTCGGCGTACTCTGACGGCCGCACCAACAGCCCGCAGTGCGCTGTGACACGCAAGCAGGGCACATCCATGTCCGCCGCCATTGTCGCCGGTGGCGCCGCGCTCGTCAGGCAATATTTGCGCGAGCGGAGAGCCATCCCGTCGCCATCCGCGGCGCTCGTCAAGGCGGCCATTATTCACGCCACGCATTTTCTTTCGGCCACCCCAGCACGCAGTGGGTTTGGTCGCGTCGATCTTTCACTTCTACTGCGCACCGAGGCAACGCCAACGTGGGACGCGAACGGCATGGCGCCCTCTGACGGCGGTGAGACCGGCGCGTGGGTCCACGACTCGGATTCGCCGCCCCCACACCCCCCGTACCGCCTGTGGCTACGCGATCGGCAGCCGATCGCCCACTTCGAGTCGCACGCATTCTGGTTTTCAGCGGCCTCGACGGCGTCCGAGTCCACCGACGAGACAACGCTCCCATCACAGCAGGATGAGACGCAGCGCACCCAGCCTGGCGCGGGCCGTCGCGACGCCGAGGCGGCGACGATCAAAGTCACGCTCGTGTGGACGGACGTGGGCAGCGCCGCCGAGGGGTCGACGCGAAGCCTCGTGCACGACCTCGATCTCACCGTGGTCGACCGGCGCGGCCAGCTCTACTACAGCCACAGCCGCGCGAGGCCACGGGAGCGTTACTTTGACCGCGACAACAACGTGGAGCAAATCGAGCTCGCCCTCACACCGGAGCTCAGTCAGGGGTTCCGCGTGTTCGTATACGGCGCCGCTGTCCTGACGCGCGCCACGCAGGCGTACGCGCTCATGGTCACTGCGCCGGGCCTGGTGTTCTACGACAGCCATTTGTCACTTCTGGAGGCACAGGCACAGACACAGGCGCACAACCGCACTACGACGCCAGTCTTGTGCCCCGGGAATTGCACCGATTCACGTGGACAATGCAATTCGTTGACGGCTCAGTGCGAGTGCCTGCGCGTGTACCAGTTCATCGACTGCTCGCAGTGCAACGCGCGTGTGCTGTGTGGCGGGCAAAGCACGTGCGATGACGCGAGCCTCAAGTGCACGTGCGACCCACACGGCCACTTCGACGACACCTCCGACTGCCGGAGCTGCCAAGCCGGATGGTTCGGTGAGGACTGCCGCTTTGACTGCTCCTGTGAGCACGGCGGCAAGTGCGACGAGTCCCGCGGCGTCTGCCAATGCCCACACGACGGGCGGCTCGGCGGGGCTGGCTGCTACCAAGGCCCGCACTGTGAGTACTGCTGCGACGGCTTCGGCGGCGAGCGGTGCAACGAGGTGAGCTATTGGTGCGACGAGAGCGGTGCACTCGTTGAAATCACCGACAACGATGGCGCCCTTATTCAGGTGAATGGCCTCGAACGGTACCAGACGAGCGTGACGTGCCGCTGGCGCATCCGCGCTCCCCCAGGCCACTTTGTCGCGCTCGAGGTGCTCAAAATGGACGTTGAAACCGGCTTCGATTTCCTCAATGTCTACGATACACTCAACGCCGCCAAGGCCGACGACGGGTTTCTGATTCAGCGCTACACGGGCTCCGCCGCCGCACCAACAGGCGTCTCCTCCAGCAGCTCGGTGATGGACCTCGTGTTTGTGTCAGACTGGGAGGGCACGGCCAGCGGGTTTCAGCTTCGCTACCGGTTTGTGCCCGTGACACAGCCGTCCACGTGCCACGTGCAGTGCGACGGCGGGCCGCCGGGGGAGGGCTTGCCAGACGTGGCGGCACAAGAGCATCGCACGTGCGGGATCGACCTCGGCCTGGACGAGCAGTGTGTCTGCCAGCAGGGCTTCATGGGCTTTCACTGCGAGCATCTTGTCAACCGCACCATCACCGCCACCACCGCGACACCACCCACGACCGCCCTCGTCTCACCGGCTCTTGTCCCAACCGACCACGACGTGGTGGCGCAGTCCTCGCTCCAGCTGGACGGCCTTATTCCGGCGGGCACGCCGCTGTTTGGGAACCAGTTGCTCTCGCTCGCCGCACCGCGGCTGTCCGTTCGCCTCCCGCTGAGCGTGAACGCACCGAGCAGACTGGACCTCACCGTGACGTTGGTCGGGGAGTGGGCCTCGCACTCGGTCAGCCTGTATGAGCAACAAGTTCGCGTGCAACTGCGATTCGAACCGTTGTCCATGTGCGACCCCGCAGGGCATTCGGGCCAACCGCGCTCGGTGCGGGCATCAACAAGCGCTCTCAGCAACCTGTTTGGCCTGTCTTTGGCTGCATCCGTGCATGACCGAGGACTCTCGGTGCCGGAGCGCTCCACACAGGTTTTGTCCCTCTACCACTGCGACTCGACCGCAGTGCACCCTTCTATTGCCGTCGTTCTCCGGTCGCCCGATCTCCAAGCCGTGGGCGACTCTGGCCGTGTTCAGCTGACGTTCAAGGCGCAGATCTCGCTCATGGTGATGTGGAACGCGACGGCAACGGTTCCAGCGGGCGTGCTGAGGCCACCACAGGTGATTGATGTTGCCGTGGTGCCGACCAGCGCCCATTGGCTCGGCCGGAGTGTGCGAGGCACATCCCCGGAGGTCAACACGGCCCACGTGTTGCTTTTGCCGTGGAGCTGCGACGACGGCTCGACGGCGCCGCTCGCGACAGTCGCCGGCCAACTCGTGGAGCGCCTCGACGAGTCGGAGCAGCCGCCGGTCGCGCAGGAGAAGAGGCCCACCTCCATTGGACAGCTTGTCGTGACCAGCTGCTTTGGTCTCCTGTGCGGCGCGGTGCTTGCCCTGTTTGTGGGCTACCCGTTGAGGTGCCTCACAAGGCGGCGGACCGCCCAGTACGGAATCAGACAGACAGGCGCGACCGAGGAACTGGGCCTGTTCCCGAGCGCACCCGGTGTTGCACAAGGCAAGACAGTGGTCTACGCTTGACAGGCGGGCACAGGGAAGGTGGCAGTGAACGAGTCGAAATCGCTTACTGTCCCCATTTTGTGCTTACACCTTCCTCCTTTTTTTTTTTGCGTGTCATTGCTGACATTTTCCCCCTCTCCGTCTCTACGTTCCAAGTGCCAGAGAATAAGAAGAACAAAAATAAGAAATGTAGCCAAACGACAATAGAAGAAGTGGCAACGCGCCTGAGGATCGCACAGACAAAGAAGCTCTCGTTGTGCGCTGGCGCGTCTCAGCTACAACGTTAAGATGGCTCTCTCGTACACACACCACGATGCACCATGTTTTCTTCTTTTTGCGTGTGCTCGTATGTATCACTTCGCACCGTGAATTGCGACCTTCCCTGAACGCGGTACCTCCTAGTTTTCTCCTTCTCCTCCTCCACCACCTCGTTTTTTCCCCCTCCTCTCTTCCCGTACAAGCATTACTTTCTTTGTCTTGCACCATTCTTCTCCGAGTGGTTCGCCTCTCATTTCTCTCTACTTGCTGCTATAGTTATCGCCTCTTGAGACCGCACAATGGACGCGAGTGGAAGCCGATGCCGCTCTCGCTTGCAAGGTGAGCCGGTTGTTTTGCGGCTCCACCACGTGGGGAAGGCCTACCCAGTTACTGGGTCTGACGAAAAGGTGGTGGCGCTTACAGATATTCACCTCTGCGAGAGCTCGGAGCCGCAAAACGACACCGCGACGCTCGCAGACACGAGCTGCAGCGCCGTGAGCTTTGGACCGGTTCGCCGCGGTGAGTTTGTCATGATTCGCGGCCCTAGCGGAGGTGGTAAAACAACTTTGCTCAACATTATTGGCACCATTGATAATTGCACGGAGGGCTCAGTGGAGCTGCTCGGCGACACGGTCGACAAGAGCTCGAAAGAGTCGTATCTAGCCGACATTCGGCTGAAAAAGCTCGGCTTTGTCTTCCAGACGTTCAACCTCATCTCTACCATGACCGCGTCGGAAAACGTGGAGCTGCCCATGACGCTCCTCGGGAAGCTCTCCAGCAAGGAGGCGCGGCTGCGTGCCCGACAACTGCTGACCCTGGTTGGCCTCCGCAATCGTGTGAACCACCTACCGTCGGAGCTCAGCGGTGGTGAGCAGCAGCGCGTTACGATTGCGCGTAGCCTCGCCAACAACCCCTCCATCCTCCTGCTGGACGAACCCACCGGCGACCTGGACACTGTGAACACGATCGACGTCATGGACTTGCTCATTCGCATCAATCGCGCAACCAAGGTGACGTGCATCATGGTCACGCACAACCCCGACATTGAGTGCTACGCTGATCGCATCCTCTACGTCTCCGACGGCCGTTTCATCCATGAAATTCACAACACGGAGCCCAGACGGCTTCACGCGGAGGCCTATTCGGCCTTTCTTGATGCGAAGGAGAAGGAGCTGACGCGCGTTCTCCACGTGGAGGACCGCACTGCCGCGGATGCGCTCCTTGCGACAGGCCCAGTCGACCCGGACAAGGCCGTGGACTGTGAGCAGCAGGACCAGTGCAAGGAAGAGACTATCTACAAATCCCAACATGTCACACGGCCCTTGGAGGTGCTACCCCCCGATGGTGACAAGCCCGACGATGAGCGGGAGCAGTAAAATCGACTGCTGGGACACGGAGACTCCCTCCTTCCTC
This sequence comes from Wallacemonas sp. Wsd, assembly GCA_030849645.1. NCBI lineage: Eukaryota > Euglenozoa > Kinetoplastea > Trypanosomatida > Trypanosomatidae > Wallacemonas > Wallacemonas sp. Wsd. The sequence continues at coordinate 39,033 of JASANQ010001198.1, read as the reverse complement.
TCCTCCCCGTCTACCGTTGGTTTCCGTGACATGCACTTCTTGTCCTCATGAGGCTCGATTGGCACTGACTTCGTAGGCACGGTACATGTTTTTTCTTTTCCTTTTGCTGTTCTTGCTGTTTTCTCTTTGCTCCCCTCTTCACTTTTTTTTTTTGCTTTGCCACTGCACCTCAAGAAGAGGTCACTTCCGTCACGGTGACAGCCGGCACCACCGTCTATGCATCCATTTGAATAACACCAAAACCGAATATCTGATATAAGCACAACAACCGGGTTCGGACAAAGACACAAGTTCGAAACACTGAAGAAAGAAATCCCAGAGCTCGGACATCGCATGCACCGCTGGTCTCGTCCCCGATTTCACCGGTGCTCATTTGAACCGTTGATTGGTTTCAAACTTGACGACTTCATCCATGTCTCAGCCCTCTCACTCCCCTCCCTTTCTCTCACTCCCCATCTCCATCTTTTTTTTTTTTTTTTTGCGCGCGTGCGTACACAGTGTGTAACCGCACACATACGCATCTGTGAATCTGGGCACTCCAAGAGGGTAAGAATTTGTCTTTGGGTACGTGATTTTTTTTTTTTTTGCACAACCAGTGAACCACGCGCTACATCCCTCTCTCCCCCTCTCGCGGGCACTGTCACTGAAATCTTTCGTTTCTTTTTTTTTCCTCTTCGTGCGAAGTCATTCCTTTTCACTGACAGACAACTAGCGTTCACACTCGAAGAGAGCCAAAAGGCATATCGCACGAACAGCTCGTCTGCTGTGTTGCCACATATCTAGTGCGTGCTCTTTGTTCTCCTTTCCTTTTTTTTGTTCGCTTCCTTCTTATTGGCACAGTTGTCGCTCGCTCTGCTTCCTTCCTTTTCATCACATTCTGAATCACCGGGTCCGTCCTCTATTTTTTTCCCTTAGCTCTCACCCCCCACCCATCCCCACCTCGTTTCTCTCCTGGTAGCACGGTGCGTATCATGCAATCAAGTCGTTCATCGTCTGACCACGACTCGACCGGCCCGGAGGTGACCTCGAGAAAGCGCACCCGAACACCCGATGTGGATGCCGCACTGCCACGCTCATCGGCATCATCGGGCAGCAACGAGATCGAATGCTGGATCTGCCGGGACTCGTCATCAACGCCGGAGAATCCCATCGTGACAGGCCGCTGCTTGTGCGTTGGGAGTGTCGGCTTTGTGCACCGCGAGTGCATCGATGCGTGGGTGCTTGAGAACGGCCACCTCACATGCACCAGCTGCGGCGCACACTACCGCATTGCCTCGACCGGCCTGCCGGATGGCGTGGTCTACCCCACAAGCTGGTACGGCCAAATACGGGTGATTGTCTCCCTCCTCGTCCTGCCGCTAGTGCCCCTGGTCGCCGAAGGGCTGGTCCGCACACTGGTGTTCTGGGTGGGCGAAGCCCTTCTGCTTGGCACCATGCTCTTCTGGCAGCGGGCACTGCGCGCGGTGTGGCACTCGTCCCACACGTCAGCGCCCACTTCTGAACCGCTGGTGTCCGCGTGGGATGTGCTGAACGCCGCCGTGTACGGCTTGATCCTGCTCAACGTGATGCGCATGCTGAGAAACGGATACTGGAGCTGGATCGCGTCTTTTGGCTGGCCCAAACCCGCCGAGGCGTTTGAAGGCGTGGATGCCGCTGACCTGGAGCTGTCCAGCGACTCGGAGGCATCCGGCGACGACCTGCACGGTGATGCAAACGGTGATGCCTTTGCCGATGGCGACGATGGCGAGGACTGGGTCACCTCCAGCGAGGACATGGACGAGGCGGAGCGGGAGCCGCACGTGGACGCCGCCGGCCACGGCGGGGCAGCAGCCGAGGGCCGGCAAAACGAGGCCCCCGCTGTGGAGAGGCAGCAGATGCCTGAGCAGCGACGCCCACCGGCCGCGGCCCAAGAACCGCAGCAGGGCGTCCAGCACTCTCGTGCAAACACCGCGTGGTGCGCGTTTCACTTTGTCCGCAAGGCTCGCAAGATGCTCGGTGTGCACCGATCCGCTCAGGTGCTGTGGCAGCACGCCTTGCGGGAGTTGCTGATTGGGCTTCCCCTCACGTTTTGCTTTGGCAGCGTGCCAACCACCGCCCTGCTGGCGGTTGTCGTTGTTGTGGCGTCCGTCGCCTGGCGCATCAAGTACCCGCGGAAACGTCTGCGGAACCCTGCGCGTCGGTATGACGAGGTTGGGGAGCGTAAACCGGAGGCCACAGAGATGGACGCGTACCTCTGGTTCTGCACCTACTGGGCGGAGTTGATCTCGTTTTCGGTCTTTCTGCCCATCATCATCGGTGCCGCGGCACACTACGCGGTGTCACCGTATTTTGTGCCGTTCCCGCAGTCCGTCGGCGCGTTCCTCGATGCGTTGTGCCCCGTACAAGTGCTCATTTATTGGGTGCTGGGCTCCATCGGCGCCTTTGCCCTGATGCAGGTGGAGGCTCTGATGATGGTGCCCCTTTTCGCACCTGGCGTCGACCTCTTTTTCATTCGCAGCGTTGACCTGCAATTCACCATTGACACGGACTATTGGCGCTTCATTCTCACGCAGGTGTTCGACGCGGACCCCCTGGTGATCCTTTACAGCTTTGTGCGCATGACTCTGATCGAGACCACTGTGCTGTTCCTTTTCCTGCGGGTGCCCGCCATGGGTATCCACCACAGTGCCAACACTCTAGCCGCAATGCTGCACCGCACTCCACGCGAACTGCCCCCACCTGTCGGCGTCCCTGTCCGAATGGGTTCTGTTGCGCACATCGTCTTGGCTGTCATCAGCCATACCGAGGATCTCTGGAAGCACTTGCTGAGTGAGAATGTAGGGTCCTCTACTCTCCGCTCCACTCTGTGGGCCGGGGTGGAGATGCTGCTGACTGTGTGGACCATGGCCACCATCATGGTCACGATCGGGTTCGTGCGCCAGCAGCGTCTTCAGCTGCGGGCTCTCCGGCCGTTTGCGCTGTTCGTCGGCCGCCACGTTGTCCGCATGGAAGCGTTCCTCTTCGACAACGAGCGGCTTGCGTTGATCGACACCTTCCTGCGGTTCAAGGACATTGATCGGCTCGACATGCCAATGGTACCCGAGTCCGAGGTGTTCAACCGACGGCAGCTTGCACTGCGCCCTGATGAAATACCATCCAAGCTGTCACTGCGCTTGATGCTATTTTCGGTGCTCTTTTTTGTGTACGCGGCGACCATGTTTTGGCTCGTGCCCGCCGCGCTTCTTTCGGTCTTCGCCGTGTTCATCCGGGAATCCTTTTCCCTGCTCCTGGTTGGCGTCGTCGCGTCGGGCTTCGTCGTGGACACTAAGAGCATGACGACCACCGTGATTCCTGTGTGCCTCTGCTTGCCGCTCATTGTGCCATACATGCTCTTTACGCTTTGTCACAGCTTCGTTTCATTCCTGCTGGTGAGCGTCGACAGCCGTGCCCGTGATGCGCTGGACTTCCATCACCATGTCCGGCAGACCGTGGACGCGTTCACTTCCCAGCGCTCCGACTCCGAGACCCCACCCACCACGGAAACACCGTCGTCGGAATGGAGCGATGCCGACGTGGACTTGGCCGAGCAGACCATTGCGTCATAATGTGCACACATGCACACCTGCAGAAAAAGGAGAACAGCACCGACGGCATCAGCAGCTCCCACATGTTTAAGGTGGCCACAAACAAAAAAAGATTCACTCATACGGCGCAGAAGAATACGAACCAGTAGACCTTCACGGTCTGGCTACCGTACTTCACAGCATTGCTGTCACGCAAACGTGTGTGTGCGTACGTGTGTCTACTGGGACGAGGGATAGGGAGAAGGGTGGCGATGACGATGTAGATGCCAGTCGATGCGCGCGCACACAGAGAGCACTGCCTTGACAAAGCTCCGCACATACTTCTCTCCCTCTTTCATGAATCGCTGGAGAACGTGACTTGCTATATAAAACAAAAAAAAATACCAATGATTGACAGACAGTATTGCCCGACTCGTACATCGACATTTAAAGAGAGTGATATACAACAAAAAATATACCGTGACAAGGCCACCTACATGTTTCCACCGTGGCTTTCTCCTGACATGAGATGGCTCCATCGTTTTTTTTTTAAATTCCACCTCCCACCACTGCAATTCTCATAGTGTGCCGGTGTGCCAGCCGTGAGCATGTGCATGCCAATCGCGGCTGCTTTCCGCGCGTGCGCTGATATCGTGCACCTACGTAGCAGAGGAACACTGCTGTGTTCACTTCTCCACCACATTTTCTCACTCTTCTTTTCCTCTCATCTACCTTACCTTTCCTTTCCCAGAGCACGGCGTCTTGGCAACCTCAAGGTGACTGTTCCTCACCACTTGGTGTGCATCTCACTCCGCACCGCCGTACAGAAGAAACAAACAAAAAAAAAACAAAGGAAAACGGATAGGTGATGCGATGCGATGTGTCCACCGCACCTGGGTGTTCACGGCGCGTCGTCGCATTTACTTTGCCTGTCAGCGTGTTTGTCACGTGCGTCCTCGCTGTGACGGGGACTACTCGCACCTAGCCGCCGACGAGTCCAGCGCGTTGAGCACGGTCTGGAGGCGATATTCGACTCGGGAACGTGCTGGCCCGACGACGAGCACCACAACTCCACCAGAAATTGTGTTGCCCTCGCCTTGCGGAGACGATGACGGCGCGCCACTGGACGTGAGCGAGCGCTGCACTGTTCTTGACACCATTGATCCTTACGCGCAGGCCAAGATCACCAACTTCATCCGCCGGCAACTCGGTGACTCAGCCTACACCTGTGAGACACAGAGCGTTCAAGGCGCAACCACTTCAGCACCACAGTTCTACGCACGCGTACGTCTTCCCGTTCCCGCTCGATTCGGGGAGCGCTTTGGCGAGGGGTATGCACCAACGGCCAAGGCAGCCGAGCAAGTGGCCTGCATGCACGCGGAGCGTGTCCTCGATGCCTTGGGGATTCCCGTCTTTGAGCTGGCCTCGAAGCAGCAACGACACGCACGCTCCGCGGCACTGGCTGGCCGGCCGACCCCACGGGCCGCGCCGTTGGATGCGGCGAGCATGCCTTCGCCACCACCTCTGCAGCTGGAGACCTCTCCGCCACCGCTACCACACACAACCGTTCCGGCCCTGAGTGTGGGACAACCGCTGGTGCCGCTGCTCAGACACACACTGGCCTCACCGTACTGCTTTGACGGTGAGAGCACCGCGCGCGTGCGGGCCTTCTTCCACGCTCAGAAGGTGCGTTTTGAACTGTTCAGTCGAATCCTCCCTGTCGCCTCAGCGGCGCCGTCTCCATCTGGTCCTGGCACCCCTGGCGGCACCGCCACCGCCTTTGTCGCCCAGATTCGACTGCCGATCGCGCCACGGTTTGGCGATCGCCTGTGCTCGGGCGTCGCCTCGACCCACAAGGAGGCCATGGCGCTGGCGTGCATGCACGCGGAGCTCACAATCGACGCGCTTGGCCTCAGCCTGTTTCCTGGCGATGCGGATGCGCAGCAGAGACACGCTGTCGAGTGCCGGCAGCTAGGGCGATGGGCGACGACGCAGCCCGGCCTGGAGCTCCGCTATGACGCGGCCACTCCACCCGCGCTCCGCTGTACGTGTGCCGTGGAGCCGTTTGACTGCAGCTCTCCGACGCGTGCACAGAGTGTTTACATGGTTGCAGCGCATCCCCACGCCGCCCGCGCCCCACCCGTGTCGCGCGCGGAGATGGACCCCGCTTTGCAGGTACTGCTGCACCACAGCGACTCTGTCTCCGCACTCGGCTCGTACTTTGAAGTGGATGCGTTGGAGCCGGACGCAAAGGGCTGGATTTTGAGTCACCTGACCAAAACTGGGGACCCTGAGGCTACACCAGCGACAACGCCTGCGTTTTTCGTGACTCCTTTGGGGATGAAAGGCCGCGAGACATACCGTGCCTCACTTCTTGTGGAGCGCTCCGGCGTGGCTCCGACCTTCGTCGCCATTGGGATCGCAACGACACCCGACGATGCCGAAACTGCTGCAGCGATGCATGCGCGTGCTCTGCTGGAAACGAGCCTCGCCGCGGACACATTGGACGGCGAAGCAGCGGAGGGCGGCTGTGGGCGTGCAGACCGCCCATGTGCGGTGCGGTACGTCCGTGACCACGTCGGCCGCGTCATTGTGCCAGGTTTGCGTGCGGAGCAGCGGACACTGTCACAGCAGTACAGGCACTCCCCGGGGTTGAGCACTGTGCTTGATCAGGCGGCGTCGTACATGGCAACTGTGGACGACGTTGGGAAAGAGCTGCACCACGCACAGACCGCGCTCCCGCCGCGGCGGTGGTCGTTGGAGACCGATGGTGAGCAACGCATCATCGTGAGTCCACATGCGACGACCGAGGGGGCCCCGAACTACGTTCACACACTGCCAGGTGTTCGTGAGCCCGATGCCATGGTGGTTGTACGTCTGCGCGACTATCTGGAGCGCCACGGCAAAGATCTCGAGAGCTCTCTGCGCATTCGCGTGGCACCACACGAGGACCTGCGTGGGGTGTCGCGGTGGACGGTGACCGTGCGCCTCCCCATCCCCTCGGCGCGAGTGTCCGGGCACCGAGCGGCGACGACAGCGTCATCCAGGAACAGCGGCAGCGTTGTTGCCCACGGCGAGGCCCACTCGCTAAAGGACGCCGTGACGATGTGCGCGGTGCATGCAGAGCTTCTCATTGACGCGCTCGGCGTGCCCTTGTACGATCACCCGATTCTACAGCGCAAGCACGCGGATGCGGCGCGCAAACTGGGTCGCTGGGCCACGCTTCGAGGCCACAGCACGTCCAACGACGCCCTCGCGCAGCCGGCGCCGTCACACGCTTCCTCCGCGCTGCCTGCGCCTGTTCGGAAAGAGCACGCACTCTCCCCCGTCTGGCTCCGGCTCGAAAAGGAAGTTCGTCAGCGCGAGTCCACTGCAGGGCCCGCTGCCCACGACCACCGTAACCGAGTTGCATCTCCGCCGGGCTCCGCGGTCCGCGCGGACGACGCCCTGTGTGACTTGGCCCAGCTGCGTCGTTTCCACAGCACAGAGGTGTTTGGCGATGCCATCAAGCACGCCCAGTTCCTGTACCACTCACGCGGCGGTGACTTTTTCAGGGCGATGCGGCAGTACAATGTCCACACCGGTGCACACGGCACCGTCCACCGGGCTATCGTGGAGCTGCCCCTGCCAGCGTCCTACGGCCCGCGCACCGCTGTGGGCTGTGCGACAACGAAGCGTCTGGCATCCGTGGCCTGTGCGATGCACGCCCTCGCCGTGGTTGGTGCCTTGTCAATCCCCGTGTACAACGGTCGGCGCCAGTCCCACCTCGCGTTGGCCCTCGCGCAGTGCGGCGTGCCGTGCCCACAGCCAGGCGCCGCACTCGCCTCCGCCTCCACGCCGAGCCCGGCCGGCTTCTTTCTCATGCAGACAACCAGCTCAATCAGCACGGGCGGCGGTGGTGGCGGCTTGGAGATTCCCGAACCTCCGAGCACGAACGAAGAGGAGCTGCGCCAGCAAGATAGCCAGCACCAGATGTGGAGCGCGTACACGCACGCGTGCAAAACGTACATTGCGGCGTTGAAGGAAGCGGACACCTTTTCATCCGTCTCGCAGATGCACCGCGCGCCACGCAGCGGCATCGTCGCCGAGGACAATGGCCTCGATGCGGTGGAGCGGTTGCCGGTGGACACGCACGCGAAACGCGCGCTGAAGCTGACGTGTGCGCAGTGTCACCTGCCCGCTCCCCTTTTTCCTTTCCAGCCTAGGCGATGCGGGGAGCCGACCGACACGCTTTACTTGTGCGAGGCGCGTGTCCGCGGCACCCCGTACCACGCGCGCGGTTTTGGTCGAACCAGCCAGGAGAGCGCACACCGCTGCGCCATGCACTACGCGTACCTGGCTCGATACACCTCCTCGGTCATCATCTCTTCCCCCGACACTGACGGGGCCAACCGACCACGGAATGGGCCCATCGGAGGAGAACGTGCAGGTGCGGTCTCCTCCTCGGCGCCAGTCGACAGTCACGAATCGGCGCACCACAGCTGGGATCGCTCACTGGTCGACAAGGTACAGGCCATGGACCTGTACGCACGGGGAAGTGCGACCGGCTCGGTTCTTCGTGTTGCCTCTCACGAGCGCGCTCTCTCCGCCACGACTGTCATGCGCGTGCTGTCCGTCGAGCTGACGGCCACACGCAATGGAGAGACTGTCACTGGACGCTCAAGCAGTGAAGTGGCACACGGCGCTTCGGTCGGCGAGCAGGGCCGTGTCAACCGCTGTCTCTTCGGTGCTGCCGCCACGCGACTCTACAAGAACCTCGAGACGCGGCGCGAGGACTTCAAGCACTTTGCCCGCACGCTGGCGTTGGCCACCGTGGTTCACACGTCTTGCCTAACAGCCCTGGGGAAAGAGGGTACCGCATCACTGACGGACACACTGGGGCCACAGGACGCCCACGACGTGAGCGGCGACGGCGCCGAAACCGTACCACCGCACTGTCCAACGTCGTCTGCTGTCCCTGACGCGCACAGCCCGCTCGCCGCTGTTTTTTCCGGCGTGGCCGTGACTGTGCGGTCGAGCGCGCCGTTCTTCGACTCCCCCGTCGTGACAGCTCTTCTCCGACTAACGGAATCACAGCTGGGTCAGTCCACGCTACCACCTGCTTTGGCCTACGCCGCCTCAACACAAGCCACTCTCATTGGCATGGGTTTCGTGCGTGATGTGCGTGTTGGTCATGGTGAGACAAACTCCACCACCGCCACCACGGTGGCCGCGCCGCACGGGTCGGTGTTGGCCTCCACTCTGGAGGTCACCGAACTCGGTGTCGCAGTAGCGCTTGTTGTGCAGTGCATTCCGCCATTGCCTCGCGCACCGTCCTCCGACGTCAAGTCTGTTGTCACCGTAGCCCCGCTGCGCACGGGCTCTGCATTTCCGCTGGAACTCGCAAAACTACTCGTTGGTGCTCACCAGTTGCGGTGCCCTCGAGTCGGCTTCGATCTCGTGTGCGAGCTAGCCGAGGCGGCGGTCGCTGGACCAGACGGCGACACGGACTGTGCGCTTCTGGACGTCACACGCCATTTACAAACCCCCACACACACAACGCGCGGCGTTGTATGCGACAGCTTTGTCCGAGAGCTGCACGATCGGTTCTCTCGGCTTTCCACGGAGCTTGTGCTGCGAGCCCCGCAAGCATCACTCACCACCGTGCTGACAAGCGCTCCGTCGGATGTGGAAGGGAGCGGCGACTCTGATGACCGTCGACAAGACTTGGCCATGGCCAAGCTACTTGCCGTGTATGCCGCGACAAGTGAGCTACCGTCAGGCGACGCATTGCTGTCCGCCGCGACTGCTGGAGCATCGGGGCATGCGCTGGTCTCGCCGACTGCGTCCACCGGCAAGGTTGTCTTTGACATTGGAAGACACAACACACCAAGGTGCGGCAGTGACGCCTTTGAAAAGCAGCCAGTTCAAGTCGGCACACCAATTCCTACTCTGGTTGGTGCCATCTGTGGCACATTTGGTCGCTCGAGCCACACCTCGAGCGCGTTGTGGCCCTCCGCGACTGTCTCGGCGCCGCTGCCTCGTCTCCTTGCGGTCACATTGCGTGACCCGGATGGCACGACAGATCTGTACACAGTTTTCACGACAACGAGCCAAGAGGAAGGTGTTGCGAGGCTGGAGACCGTGCACCGTCACTGGCGGACCTGCGCGTCGTGTCTTTGCTGTCTGCCGGATACTGTGCTGCAGGATTTGTGCGCACTCGCCTCGTCGGGCTACCATACCGTCAACGTACGGGGTCCCTCCAACTTTTCTGCTCCTAGGGGCACCGACTGACTGCCGCCCACCGGCCCACATTCACCAAACACACACACACACACACACACACACACACACACGCCAAGGTCTACAGAAACAGCGACAACGACAACACATGTACGCAAATATGGAGATTTCCTTCGCTGGCACTACCTCTGGTGCACGTCAAACCCGCTTGCTATTACCCGGCATTGGCACATCAACATCTAACAACTTCTTTTATCTTCTCAGTTCACTTCACCTCTCTCCCACCCACGCACCTGCTTTTTCTCTTTGCTTCTTGGTGAACACGCGCGTGATGCCTTGTGCGTCTTGTTAGCCTGCTCAAATCTCCTTCGCGGAAGGCAGGGCTCCCGCTACGCTTGGGTCCAATTGAAAGTACTTCATCGCTTTATTTCCCTTGTTTCTCTTTCCTTTCCCCCCCTGTGTTTTTTCTTTTGCTTTTTTTTTTATCCTCTCTACTTTGTTGCTCACATGCATAATGGAATTTTACTCCCAACCTCGCAAGGCGTCAGCAACGGTGCAGCACCACGCGTATGAACCTCCTTACACGCCTGCGGCACTGACGGACGACGATGTCAATAATACGGTCATCCCTTGGGCGTACGTTGAGAAGGCCCTTCGGCGAAAGTCGAATGTATTGGAACTGGCGGCGACTCTTTTTCTCCGAGTTCTCCTTATCATTGCTTTTGCGTTCTTCTTTTTCCCGTTCACGAAGGCGGCGGAGCGCTTCACTATTTTCGGCTCCATGGCGTATCCGTTCTTGTACACTGAGATCTCCAAGTTCAAGGAGTCTTTTTTCTTCCGCGATATCACCACCCCGGCACAGTACGGTGACTTTGTGATGGATGTAGTGCTGCCTATCTTGGCCGACTACAAGGTGCCGACTGGCCCGAACTTGCTCCTCGGTGCTCTCCGCCTTCGCACGCAGCGTGTGCTTCCGCAGTCGTGCAAACTATACTCTTCTGTCGTTCTCCGTGGCATTGACCAGCGCTTTCAAGTGTGCTACGGACCCTTGACCAACAAGTTCGAGGACGTTGGCGAGGCTGCGTCGCTGTACAACCGAGAGGATTCGTGGCATTACGGCACGTGCCAGAGACTAGGCGGCGTCAGCTTGCAGGGGTATTTGGGTTCGTACCACTGTGGGGGATACTACTTTGACGTGCCTCTGTGGCAACCCTACAACAATGCAACTGACCCCGAAAGCTGCACGTTTGAGTCGTGCACCACTGACCCAGAGCTCTTGTACCTTTTTACAAACCCCGAGTACATCAAAACGAGTCTCTCCGAGCTGCAAAACAAATACCTCGGTCCACGATTGAGCAGCGGCACGCCCTTCATCGATGATGTGGCCACCCGCCTGGTTGTGACTGAGCTGGCCGTGTACAACCCTAATTTGCACTTTTTTTTACTGGTGAAGCTGTTCGCCGAGTCAGGCGCGGGAGGGAGCTGGAAAACGTCGACGAAAGTCACTTTTCTCTCCGTGTGGGATGGGACGTTCCGTGGGTACAACGGGTACTCGATTTTCTTTTTCATCTACATGCTTGCCAACCTCGCGTGGTTTGTCGTGAAGCAGGTACGCAAAGTGCGCCGCGACGGATTCATGGCGAGCCTGCTGCAGCTGTGGACTCTCGTCGACATCGTGACTTACGGGCTGCTGATCGCCAGCTGCTCACTCCGCTTTGTGTGGTTCGCCAAGACCAGCGCCGCACGCGTACGGCTGGCGGAAATCACGTACAGGAATGCGTACCCCACGGAGCTGGACGTTCTCGCAGAGAGGCAAGTGGCGGCCCTGTACGTCAACGGCGTCGTCACGGTTTTATTGTTCGTGTCGCTTTTGCCGTACTTTGGAATCGAGCAGCGGGTGAGGCGCGTTCTCGACAGCTTCCTGCACTATCAGAACGCGCTGGTGGGCGTCGTGCTGGTGTCGTTGCTGATCCTCACCGCATTCGCGCTGGCCGGTCAACAGCTCTTGGGGACACAGCTGTGGGACTTCCGCACTGTCGATGCGGCCTTTCGGACCCTCTTCTTTATCCAAATCCGGCAAGTGGACCTCAACGAGTTCGCCAGTGCCCCGGGCAACCGCGTTGAGAAGATCTTCTTTGTGTACGCCTCCGTCCTCATGTGCTTCTACATCATTCTCGGGGCCCTCTCTGGCGTCGCGCGACAGGCCTTTGACGACACCCTTCAGACCGAGCCCTCCACGGAGCCCATTTGGTGGGTGTGGCGCCGTTTTTGCCTCGTCATGAGCTCGCCGCGGCGCTGGCCGCGGTACCTACTGGACTTTCTCCGCGGCCACAGCGAGTCGAACCGCCTTCACGAGGCGAGTCGCATATTGCAGCGGTATCGCAAGGCCAAGTACGCCGTCGTGCTCCACGTCAAGGAGAAGCGCGACCACTACGTGACGCATCAAGACTGGCAGCTGGCCTTTGTGGACGCGGTAGGACCCATGTCCGGCATACACACGCACTTTGGCCACCGTGGGTCGCGTGATTTCTCAAATGACCGGGTGCCGGGCGTCGGTGCCACCGCCGCCCAGACGGGTGGCATTGACGCGGACCGAGCCAAGCGCAGCCACTACCCGCCCACGCCGAATCGATTGTCCTCTCGCGACGTGAACAGGGGGCCGACAGGGTTTTCACCCTTCCTCGATGACCTCGACGGCAGCGCGAGCAGCAGCACACCGTCACGCACGCAGCTTTCGGCATCACAGGAGGAAGCCATACGCGCCTACTTGCACTGGGTGGAGATGACGTGGCGTGACCTGGTGTTTGAATACCTTCGCACTCAGGGTCTGTCCCGAACGGCGCGTCGGACAAAGAAGGAGATTGAGTGGATGACCTGCGGCGTCCAAGGCGTCATTGGCGAGCACCTGGACCTCTTGGCCCAGTTTCCGTCGCGACTGGCTTCCCTCGAGCGCCAAATTGTCGTGCTATCCAATGAACTGGTGCCTATTTCGTTTACCTCAAAGGTGCTTGCGAGCCACAACAAGGCCGACAATGAGGAAGACGACGACGAATTCAACAACAATCTAGCAGCTTCAGAGCAGCGCGACCCTATCGCCTCGACTACTACCTGATGTACCGCCCATCAAGGTGCCCGCGCTTGTGTGTGTGTGTGTGTGTGTGTGTGTGTGCCTGAGACTGTGTTTCTCGGAACAGCTCGGTCAACTGCTGCAGTGTTCCTCTCCCTCTCTCTGTCTCTCTCTTTTCGTTTTTTTTCTGTGTCCCTTTTGTGTCGCAAACACGTGCGCACTCCACCACACTCATGATGTTGTACAGACCAAGAGAAGGTCACCGCTGAAAAGATGAGCAAAACATAATCGTCAGTGGTACATCGAACTTCGTTTCTCTTCTTTTCCCGCCGCCAGTTTCGACTTGCCTGAGGTTGTTGTTGCTGGCAGGCCTGCGTGTGTGTGCACATTCTACCCACTTGCTTGAAGCAAGGAAAAAGAAAAGTCCTGATGCCGACCATTGCCTGTCTCTCTGACCCTCCTCATTCATACCTTTTCGTGCGATTTCCCATTTGTGTTTCTTGTCACCCATCCTCGCTCTCTTTCCCTGCGTCGTTTTCTCCCATTTCTCTCCGTTCTCGCGATGTGCCTCCCAGGCCGTGCTCTTTCGTCTCCCCCCTTCATTTTTGTGTGACGAGCCTAACATGGCCATCTCCCTCGGTCGCACCATCGGGTCACCCGTGTTTCTCCTGCTGCAGCTGGTCAACATGGCGACCGGGTTCCTTTTCGTGCTGTGCGTTGTGCGCCTGATCATGGAGCTTCACTCATCCTCTTTGCGGTACGACGGCCCAAAAACTGAGCGGGTTGGTGTGGGCAATGAGTCCACTGCACTCCCCCGATGCTTTCACATCCCGCTCAAGTCCATTTTTCAGCAGCCGACGGTCGTCAGCTGGAGCACTACCGGCACAGACGCGACACAACCATCGGCGGCCGACGGCGTTTTTGTCTCTGGCAGCCGTCTGGGCTTCTTCACCATGCACGTCTTGACGGCTGTGCTAGTTGCGCCGTTCTTGGCGGTTCTTGTCGGCCGTCGAAAGCTAGTTCCCGACTTTGTGGTCACCCTCTACGGACTCTATTTGTTGCTGACAAACGTGATGACGGGGCGATTTCTTGGCGGAGACATCTTCTGGTGGGTCATCGTCGTGAGTGGTGCCGCCGTGTTGTACGGTGCCACGTGGGCGATATGCCGGCATCGGGAGCTGCAGGACATCACACTAGGCTCTGGCACGCCACAACCACAGCCAGTCGGGCCGGACCGAAATACGACGCATACGGTGGAGTTTGAGCTGGAGGGTCGAAGCGCTCCCCAACGACGTGACCGACAGGGCGAGGGAGACTCGGCAACAACGGCGGTTGTTGTCGATGTCCCTGGACATGCGATAAAGTCAAAAATCAACTGACACAGATGACACCTGTGCTATTGCAACGCTGCGGTATGCGGAGCGCGCGTCCCCAGTGAGCAGACACCCAATGGGCTTTTTATTATTGTTTCTCCTGGTCCCCTCGCCTCGACACATTTTGCTGTTTTGCGTGCGCGGTACCGCGTTTGGGTACCTTCTTCTTCTTTGCGCCGACTTTGTTCATTTCCATTGCTTTACCTTTGTTCTTGCTTCGTTGTTCAGATCTCAAGAAAGTTCGCAAGCCCTACTGCCGCCACTTTTGTGCACTATCGACACGCCTTTGCCTTCCGGCTTTTTCTTCTTCTGTTGCGTTCTGGCACAGACAGCATAGCGACATGTTACGTCACATACACACACACACACACACATGCACACAGATGCATGCCAAATCAGATGCACGTCGCGCACACGAGCTCATGTGCGTTGAAAAAAGAGCCGTCTCAATTGAACACCCATGCGGCACACTGATAACTTAACCCTTCACATGCGCGCTGCTCGAGTCATCATGATCGGCCCGTACTCACTTTCCTTCATTTCTCCCGCTTGCTTCTCTTGCTGCCTACCTCTCCCGTTTGAAATACTGTCTGAAACTTGCCACTCCTCATCGTTGCGGTTACCGGCCCTCACACACGCACCACTTCTTGCTCTACACTGTTAGCTGTACTAGTTTCTGACGCCTTGTGTCTCTCCGACTCACCAGCGACCACACCATATCACATCACTGTGTTTCACGTGTGCGCGTGTGTGTTCATCTGTTTCCCCACAAGCTGTTTTTTTTTGTTTTTGCTTATCTTGCCTTTGCTCTCTTTTATTTCCTTTCTCTCTTTCTATCTTTCTCACTTGCTTACTTACATCTGCGGTGCTGAGAGTAGTTTGCTGTGGAGAAAACAAAAAAAAAAAAACGACAACAACAGGTCAAGTGGACGACGAGTTCACGACGAATCAATGGCTCAACGAGAATGGCGCGCTTTTGTGTGTTGCCTGGCACTTGTCACAGCAACACTGTTGTTGTCTGCCGACGCGGCCAGGTACGTTCCTGGAATAGATCTGATCACCCACAAAGATGGCGCGACGTTGCACCTTGAGGTCAACTCGCTGCGGTCGAACTCTGAAGTGTTCCCCATCGACTACTACAAGTACAAGCTCTTCTGTAAGTCAGACGCCGTGAAGAAGGTGGAGGGCTCTCTTGGCGAGATCATCTGGGGAGACCGCAAGTACGAATCGCTCTACGAGGTGACCGTGCCGAAGAATGTCAGCTGCATGCAGCTGCCCCAGTGTGATGCCACAGCCAACACAGAGGAATTACGCACCAACGCGCGCGCGTTGAAGCGTCTCATCAGTCAGGGGTATCGAGGTCAGCTGAGCCTCGACAATATGCCAGCCTACCGCAACGCCAACCACGCAGACAGGTTCGCCGAGTGCAAGGACACGTCGGCTGGAAGGCTCTGGACGCGGAACTTGTACTCGTCTCAGCGCGGGTACTCCATTGGCATTCCCGCCGCCTGCGACGGCACCGACTATCTCAACAACCACCTGTTTTTGCGCATCAAATACAGGATCTACGACGATGATGCGCTGGACCAACAGTTTATGATTGGACAGCTCATGGCGTACCCGTGGAGCGTCAAGTGGCCATCGGAGTCCGATAAGGTCTGCGTGGGCGACATCAAGCGTCTCCCCCACCTGACTCTCGACGACATCGCCAACACCACCGTTTACTGGACCTACTCGGTGGAGTGGGTGGAAGACCCCAACATTACCTGGTGGTCGCGTTGGGACGAGTACTTCAGCAGCTCCACCTCGGGAAGCAGTGCGTCCAGCCACTGGTTCCAGGTCACGGTGACGGCTGTCGTGATTCTGCTTCTGTCGACCATCGTACTCGCCATCGTCTCACGCGCGCTGCACCTGGACCTGCATCGCTACAACGCCACCGACGCCGCCGAGCTGCAGGAGGAAACCGGCTGGAAGCTCATTCACGCCGATGTGTTCCGCCCCCCGGACCGCGCGCACTGGCTCGCGATTTTGGTTGGCAACGGGTACCAAATCTTGGCGGTGAGCATCTTTGTCGTGATGATTGGCATCTTTGGGTTCTTGTCGCCGGCACGGCGCGGCTCGTTGCCCATGGCGATCATCCTCTTCTACATTTTCATGTCCTTCATTGGGGGCTACGTGTGCGGCGTTCTCCTTCGCTACTTCAACTGCCGCGAATGGCGCTACGTGCTCACGTGTGGCGCCGCGTTCCCCGGGGCCATATTCGGGATTTATCTAGTTGCTGACTTTATCAGTGTCGCCAAGGGCTCCAGTTTCGCCATCCCGTTCGGCTGGATGGTGCTCCTCTTTGCGCTGTGGCTGCTTGTCAACGTGCCGCTGACCGTGCTCGGCGCCTCGTTCGCGTTTGGTCGAGAGCCGTTGTCCAACCCGGTTCGCGTCGGCCGCCTCGCGCGCGAGATCCCCCCACAAGCCTTCCTTAACAGCCCGTGGTACCTGCTGGTGGTTCCTCCACTGTTTCCCCTTTTCACCGTCAGCGTGGAGCTCCACTTTGTGCTCGACTACATTTGGGAGGGCCAGTCGTACTACGCGTTCGGTGTTCTTGGCCTGGTTCTGTTCCTGTGGGTGATCGTGACGGTGTTGGTGACGATTCTCCACCTGTACTACATTCTGTGCTACGAAAATCACCGCTGGTGGTGGTACGCATTCCTTGTCCCCGGTGGGTGTGGCGTGCACATGTTCGCTTGGATGGTGCTCTACTTTACGCAGTTGAGCATTACGAGCTTCGCGTCAGGTCTCCTGTACTTTGTGTACATGGGCGCGATCTCGTTCGCGTACGGCATTGCAGCCGGCGCAATTGGGCTCACTGCCGGCATTTGGTTCACACGTCTCATCTACGCACGCGTCAAGGTCGATTGAGTAAAAGAAAACAACCGCAAACTTCAATCACGACGGCAAAAATAAAAACAAAGCAACGCGTAAAAGAAACAAGCGGACTAGACAGCAAAGATGGGGGTGATGTAAAGCATGTAGTGACCACACACACACACACACACACACACACACACAGACATCACGACAACACGTCCCCCCAGGAGGAAGGTAAAAAAAAAAAAAAATGAATGCCGACCATGGGCGAATTGTTGGCGCGCAAATTCGTCAAAAGAACCAAACCAAATCGAAAGACAAACACCCAAGAAAGGTGAATGAACCACACTACAGGCGCTTCTTCTTTTTTTTTTTTTGCTCTCGTTTTTGGTCTTTATCGTCTATTGAGACGAGCCCATTCCCATCTCTTAATGGTCTTTTCTTTTTGTATTCTTGGTAGTCCGGACTGCTCATCATCCAACAACAACAAAAAAATGCATACAAAAAGAAGCACCCCATCGCGGAAACAAGCTACGTGGCTTAGACACAGAATTGCGCAGGCACGCAGATGTGCACGCGAACACGTGCGAACAAAGGAGAACCCCACAACCGAAAGTGGAGGGAGAGCCAAGGCGGGGGCAAGTACCACAAACAAACAAATCGGTGTGGTGTGAATACAGATTCGAGATTTTACAGAACGATTTTTTCTTTCTGACGCGGCCACACTGCTTCCCATGCGTGCAACACTCACATCCTCACCCTGCTTCCTTCTCTGCCTCTTTTCGCTCACACAAACGGATGCGCACCACGGCTCTCTCTCTCTCTCTCTCTCTCTCTTTTTTTTTCGGTCTCGACTCTTGCAGTGGAAACGCCCCAACAGGGAGGCTATACATCTGGAAACATACTCTTTTTTTCCCCCTCTCTTTTCGCAACACTATCGTCGTTTGTGACAAGAGGGACATCGGCGTTGACGTGGAATCGTCCAGCCTCGCTTTTTTTTTTTCCCGCCTCTCCTACTTCCTCCTTTCGTGCGCCATTTTTGTTCGGTTTCAATAGTGGAAACCAATCTTGGCTTCGTTGCACCTAGGTACAACATCTTTATTTCTCACTTTACATGATCAACACCTCCAAGACCCCTAGTTCACAGAGGGTGGCTGCAAATCGTTCTACGAAGCCACGAACCTCCAGGCGCAAGGCTACGAGCGCCAAGGCGTCCAGTGGACAGGCTCAGACGCCGGCGCAAGGCACCAGTCCTGCTCTCGCCGCGTCTTCCCTTTCATCCGCTATCGAGACTGACAGTGCGTGTGCCGGCCCTGCCCCTCCTGTGAAGGAACCTGCTCCCCGCAGTAGCCTCAACACAACCACCACGGAGCCCTCTAGTAGCGTTGGTGGTAGTAGATCCCCCGATGCTGTCGTTACAGACAGCAAACAACCGGAGCAAGGTCGTGCACGCCGTGGTGCACCACGCTCGGCCATTGTTGTCGTCCCTTCGTCCGCGCGCGGCGGGAAGGTGGCAGCGCGCTCACGGAGAAGTCCACCCTCGACGCAGAAGGTGGCCGTCTCTTCGCTCTCCGCACGCAAGACGAACCCGCCGCGCGTCGAAGACGCACCGGAAGCACCCGGCTGTTCAAGCACGTACACCGGCACGTCTCGCTCTCCACTGGCACCCGCGCAGACCAGCGCCAAGCTTACGCGAGTCAATGCCCCCGCCACCGAGGTGACTCGGAGCACCCTGCCAGACGACCGCGACGCACGCAGTGCAGAGCCCGGCTTGTCTGTGGTGACCAGCAGCTCTTCCGCGCCACCTGCCGTCGCGCTGGCGCCTGTCGTGGTGGCTCGGCGCCGCTCACAACCGTCTGCATCGCCGTCACTCTCCGCCGCAGCCCCACCTGCCGTGCCCACATCATCGCCGCTCTCCTCACCTGCGCTAGGAGCAGCCACTGCCCAAGGCACACACGCGTCAGGCGCGAGCTCCTCCGCCGCTTCCCCGCACTCGACGATCACGCACTCGGTGCCCACGACCGCGACAGGTGAGAACACCTCGTTGCTGCGCCGCGGCGTTGTCGGGCCGTCGACTGGAATCCGCCGCAGCTCCATGCAGAGCACGAGCAGCAGCACAGACAGCCGCGCGGTACCGCTGACCTCAGCTCCGCCGTCTTCGGGGAGCGGTGTGCTGGCGTCCAGCGTCATCGCGACGCCGCTCGTGGGCCCCGTCAGCAGCACCGCGGACGACCCCGCCAGCACGCCCACGCCACTGCAGGAATGGCGCCACTCACCGCCCAAGGGCATCTTGAAGAGCGGCAACGAGATGCACCACGCGGATGCTGTGGCCGCGGGCCGCTCACCACAACAGCAACTGATGCTGGGCTCTGTCTCGCTGGACACGACGACGGTGACGAGCTCTGTGGCGGCAGGGGACTCCCTGCGCGGTTCGAGCACGGTAGCCACGTCGGTCTCGCGCAACAGCACGCCGGCGCGGGCACGGCGATGTGTGCGGTTTGACGAAGAGAACCTGCGCATCACCGGCACCACGGACACCCGTGCCTTTGTCGAGGACGGCCCAGGGCAGATGCGCGGCGGCGGCTCCGTTGACCCGAACGACTTGAACAGAACGCGGCATCTGCGATCGCCCCAGGCGCGCGGTCTGCGCGTGCGTCCCGGCCGGATTGGCGCGGGCGGCTGGGGCCGTGACTCGGCGTGGTTCGACAACGAGTTTGGCCTGAACCCCCGCACGCGACACACGCCGCCGCCTGCGTCCCTGTCGCTCAGCGACTCGGGCACGTCCTCCCAGTCGCTGTCCGCGCCGGGCTCGGCAGCCGGGTCGGTGTCGCCACCAGGTCGCCGGCAGTGCGACACGCCGCTGCGGACGACGTTCAAGCCCAACCCGTTCGCCGCCGGTGCGAGATCCGACCGTAACCGCCGCAACGGGACACCTGTGCCGCGGCGCGACGATACGGAAACTGTAGAAATCACCGTGCGCCGTGAGTCGCTGCTTGTTGCGACTCCAGAGCCATTCAACCTGCAACCGCGGAAACCGCTTCTGTCCACGTACCGCACGACACATCATTGCGTGAGCCACACCGACAGAGAGGACGGCGACACGAGTCAGCCGTCCACGATCGACGTGGTCTCCATGGTGGAGACGCCACTTTCGCCGACCGAGAGGCAGCTTCTGGATGCGCTGGCGAACTCGGCGCTGACGTCGCACGCGCGCCGCGAAGTGTACATTGCGCCGGATGCCGCGTCGCGGAGTGCATTGGAAAGTAGCGGCACGCTGCAAATCACGGATGCGTCGGCGCGATCAAACAGTGACTCGCCGTCCGCGAACCGCCGCACGCAACACCACGCACCGTCCTCGGAGTCGCGAGGCCTGCAGCGGTTTCTTTGCGGGAGTCCGGGGAGCGAGGACACCGATCGCACGTCGCAACTCGCGCAAAGTGTTAACAGTTCCTCCCCGTGCACTGGCACGTCCCCCACGGACCGTAGTGCGTCGCTGACTTCGGCCGGACACGTGTCGGCGTCGCGCTCTTCGTATCAGCTGCCCACATCCATAACGGGCCCCACTCCCGCGGCGTCTGCCGGCACTCCTCGTACACTCGTCCTGAAAGTGAGCAGCAACCCGTCGAGCTTGAGCTCGTCGTCCTTGTCCGCTTCCGGCCGGCCAACCATTGTGAGCGCGCGACCGTCTCGCCTCTCACTTTCATCTCCCGCTTCTCAGAACCACTGAGAGACGAACCGCAAAACGAGAAGAAGAAGAAGAGAGAATAACAAACCAAACAAACGCCCACTCCGTCTCACATGTGACTTTGCTTTGCATCACCCCGACCGTTCACCGTCTCAATTCCACTTGCCCTGCCTCTTCACACTGGTAAACAAGAAGAAGGGGGAACGGGGAGAAGGTCGCTGTTCGTGAGAGTGCGCTCCAGGCGCAGGGATCCACCCGAGCGAAATGGAGCACAAAGGGAAAAGGCGACAACTAGAGCACATGCATACTGCCGGGACTGTTAACCTCGTCCCCCTCTCTGTGCTTGGTAGCTGACGTTCCGATGCCGCCAGATGTACTATCTTCTTCTTTTTTCTTCTTTCCCTCCTTCACCCCCCCCCCCCCTGCTGTTGTGCATTGGTATGCACGTACACGCACGCACATTCACAGTGTTCATTCTGATTTTTTTTCTGATAGTCTTTGTTTCTATCCTCTTTCCCTTGAAACGTGTACGACCCAACCTCGCCAGTGTGTACGTCAGCGCGAGAGTCGCTGCTATGGCAGGAGCATGTACTCCAAAAAGTCCAAACATCATCATGCACAGCAAAACAGTGAAACATAGAACAAAAAACTCGAATCGAACCTCATAGTTCTCATGAAAGGGAGCAAGCCGTGGGAAGGACGTTCCCGACGACCGCGTGAGCGGCTCCATTTGTGCACCACTAGCGCCGCTTGGCCCACGCCACGAATATTTCCTCGGACCTCCCCCTCCTCTTCGTTTTCTGTGGACCCCGTTGTGATGCTGTAGTTCACTCGCTTGTTTTCCGCCTTCATGCCTATGTCTACTGCATATACACACACACACACACACACACACACTCAAACACTTACCCCCTCCTGTCTCCCCCGTCTCTCCTGTGTTCCAGTCCCAGAACGATGGATGCGAATGCGCCTCCTTCAGAAACCAGCGCTGTCGATGTTAAAATACACCTTGAAGCTCTCGAGGCGCTGATTGACCAACGTCGAAACACGACAGCGGCATCCTCAGACGGTGCGTACACAGTTGCCTGCTTAGTGCGCGATTGCCAACCGCTCTCCGATCCCAACTGGGCCATGGAGGAGCTGAGGCGTGTGCAACCCGAGCGTGATGCGTGGCTTGGAACTCACCTAGCGCCGTCCGTGTGGTCACTGCCAGGCACCAGCACATGCCCATTCCACACGAACTCTCAAGTCGACGCGGTGTAGGCAGTCACAGCCCGCCTCCTCCTTTTTTTTTTTGCTCACGCGTTGACATTCGCCAGACTCGAACACTTAACCAACGTGGACAACAACCACCAACCTCCGCTCACGGCTTTCACTTTGGCAACACCCTTCTGCATGAGCGGGTACTATTTTACATTCCACCACAACCGCTACCGGCCTCCCGTCCCTCCTTTGTCTCACTATTGAGTATTTCCCTCCACCCACTTTACCACCCTCCCCCCTCCCCCCACTCTCTCGCAACGTCTAAATTTGTGTTGACTAGTCTCGATGAAATTCTCCGTCAAGTGCCTCGTGTCCAGCGTGAACGCCGGCGAGCTGGCAGAATCGGAGTCGGTGGACAAGGAGATCACCATGGCGAATCCGGACGCAACCCTGCTCAACTTGCGCGCTGCTGCCTCTGTTCAGTTTCGCCTTCAGGTCCATGGATTCCGCATCATCTACAAGGGCAGCCGCGACACAGTCGACCTCTCGGACGAGAAGAAAACGTTAGCGGCGGCCGGTCTTCAAGACGGCGACTCACTTGTGCTGGTGTCAAAGCGGGCGCGGGACGCGTCGACCGACGCAGCCCCACCCAGCACGACTGCTGCCGATCTCCTTAGTCTTGCTGCCACTGGCGGCGATGCGGGAGCGGACGACGAGGAGGAATCATTCCACGCCAGCGACGAGGATGAGGAGGACGATGGCGGTGACATGATTGAAGAGGATGGCGGCGACTTATTGGAGCCTGTTGGCAACGGCGAGCTGTATGGGCGCATCTTGGAGGTCACTCCGAACCTCATTTCCATGCGCGAGGAGTTTCTGCAAAATCCGCGTGGTCTGATGGAGCGCATCCAGCGCGAGGACCCATCCTTGTTCCAGCTCATCACCGCCCACCAAGAGGACTTTGTGGCCTTGGTGAACGACGAAGTCCTTGTGCGCACGCTGCAGCAAGAGAAGGAGGCGCAGCAGGCGTTTCTTGACGAGGAGTTGGATGAGGAGCAAGAGGAAGCCCTCTTGAACATGCTTGTGCAGCAAATGGAAACAGAGGACGCCGAGGGGTACGGTGAGAACGACGTGGAGACGGAGGGTGAGGACGCGGAGGACGGGGACGTGGCATCGGAGATGGCGGCGCCGTCTTCCAACGCCGAGCGGATTCTTGCCTTTGTCCCGAACCAGCAGGACGAGGCGACAATCCAGACTCTCACGCAGCTCGGCTTTTCATACGAGCAGTGCAAGCTTGCCTTTTACATGTGCCATCGCAGCGTGGAGCGTGCCGCGAACATGCTGTTTGAGAGCCCACCGTCAGTATAAACAGCCGACATCATCGTTCCTTTTTCCCTTTGTGCTTATTCCTTGCTTGTGTGTGTGTGGGGTCTGGCGCGTTGAGGCAGCGGAGAGCCCGCAAAGCAACACCAACAACATTTTGACCGTAACGACGTACTAAAAATATTAAAACCGACAACAACAACAAAGCAAAATCATCATCATCATCATCACTACGTCCGTTGCTGATGCCGATCACAAGACTGTGCGCGGCTTGAAGTGACCTAAATGACCTAGCGGATGTGTTTTGGAAGCAACAAATTCACACCCGCTTAGGCACCATCGTGTAGAGTCCAGTGTGACTCTTTTCAAGCTGCCACGCAACACCCTATCCGTTTCCTTTCCTGCTACCCTATACGAACTCATTCCCTTCTGCTGCCCTCTCCCGCGCCAATCTAAAGTATTTTGTTTTCAAAAATAAATAAATATCGTTTCCTTGCTGAGAAGCGCCGACATCCGAACACACATGTCATTCTCTCCTTTTGCTTTTACCACGGGGGTCGACATGATTGTTGTCGCGTCCCCAGCAGGAGTCCAGCTGTGGGGCCTGGGACCGTCGAAGGACAGCCGCTCGTGGGTGCACGATGTGGCACTGCCGTCCGTCCCCGGTGACTCCGCGACAGGCGACCTGTGGACGCTGCCCGTGCAGGCCGTCACCGTGGCAGGAGATATGCCGGTTGTGGCGGTCGTTCTCGACTCGTCGGACACTTCCTCTGTGGGGGCGGCCGACGAGGAGGGTAACCGCATGGTCCACCTTTTTGACGGCACGACGGGCGTACACATGGCCGAGCTGTACTTTCGTGGTGCGGCGATTCGCGCGTTGTTCGCGAACAGTGACATCCTGGTCGTCGCAATGGAGGATGGACTCCACCTTGTCGACATACTCACTCTGGCGCACGTTCGCTACGAGCCCACCGTCCATCCACTGAACCCTCTTGCCGTCGTCGCGCTGTCTGCCATGCCTCGGTCAGCGCACCGCCCTGCCGCCGAGGGCGAGGTGACTTACTGCGTCGCCTACCCCCATGACGCCGCATCCTCTCCTGGTGCCTTCCCGCATGGCATTCGTCTACTTGCGGCCACCTTTTCCGTCGCCTCGGCGCGCACGACGGCTACCGCAGCAGCTGAGGGGCGGCTCTCGTTTGTGCGGCACGAGGTGGGGCTTCACGCGCGTCCCGTCGGCCGCGTCAGCTTCAATCTTGACGGCACGCTCGTCGCCACCGCCTCGGTCGAGGGGAGCACTGTCAAGGTGGTGGACACGCAGTCCCTCGTGATTCTCCACACACTGCAGCGCAGCAACACGGCGCGTGGGGCTGTCTACGGTCTTGCGTTCAACTTCTCCGCGACGATGCTGGCGGCGTTGAGCTACTCGGGCACTGTGCACATTTTTCATCTAAGTGCACCTGGCCGTGCACGGAATCGCAGTGGTGCTGGCACGGGCAGGCCGCGCGCGTTCGAAAAGAAGACGGTGTCCCCTTTAACTATAGCCGATACTAGCTGCCCTGACGGCAGTGACGGCGCGCTCTCTCTCGGCTTCGTGCCCCCGTCGCTGACTTGTCACTACGGCTTGACGTTTTCGATGGACGACCAGCACATTTGGGTCGCGCAGTCCAGCGCACCGGCGGGGTCGCGGCGCGTGGCTGTTCTCCGACGCTTTGCCGTTGCCGACCGCCGCGTGGACCCTGTTGAGGTCTTCACCCTCTTTCCATCTGCCACTGTCTGAGATCATGTTGGATACTACAGCTTGTCGTCTACTTCCGTTTTCTTTTTTTCTTTTTTTTTTTCCTTGACAGAAGAAGACATCGTCCGTCCACCACCACCAACAACAACAACACTTGCATTGCAAAATACCCCCCCCCCCCCCTCCAAGCCACGCCGGTGTCTTCCCATCACCCACCTCAACTGACGCCTCGCTTTCCTCCCTTCTTTCTCTCTCTCTCTCTCTCGTCCGCAACGTATACGCGATTCTTTCCTTTATTCAAGGTCTTTTCGTTTGCGTTCTTCACAATGGTCGCCATCGCCGCCAAGAACAAGATCCGTCGCATCGGCAAGAAGAAGGGTGCCACCGTCAAGGATGTCAGCGCGTGGCGCTGGATCAAGACGGCCGCCCGCCACTTCAAGCAGGAGGGCAAGATCCTGGTGCCCAACTGCACTGAGATCATGAAGTCGTCCCACGGCCGCGAGCGCGCTCCCCAGAACCCCGACTGGTACTACATCCGCTGCGCCGCCGTGCTCCGCGCCATCTACCAGCGCCCTGGTGTGGGCTACGGTGGCCTGAGCAAGCGCTTCGGCAACAAGAAGAACAACGGCAGCTGCCCCGAGCACTTTGTCCGCTCCTCCACTGGTCTCCTCCACTGGTGCTGCAAGTCCCTCAACAAGCTCGGCCTTGTTGAGCACGGCACGACCGCTGGCCAGCGCATCACCCGCTCCGGCCGCAAGTTCGCCGACTCTGTCGCCTTCAAGGTCCAGATCCGCAAGTTTGCCAAGAAGTAAAAAAAGAAAACGAGAAGACCTCTTACGCCTTCCCGCAAGCACCGCAGTGGCACGTCGCTCCATCCCGTCCGACACTCCATCTGTGTGTTTGTTTTATTTTTCATTTCCCCACAACTGATTAAAGAAAGAAAAAAAAAGCATGCATAGAAGTGCCGCGAGTGCCAGTGTGCGTCTCAATGCCGAGCGGCAACAAGACGGCCTCACCACTGCCGTATGTGTGTATGTGTTGTGTCTTTGTGTGTTTGTGTGTCGGCACGCCTGAGACAATGCTTCAGTCATTTACACGGGCACGTGCGCACAGAATCGTGTGTTTTTGTTTGTGCTGCCTGCGGTATTCTTTGGGGCGGCAACTGAGACAACTCTCTCTCTCTCTCTCTCTGCCCGCGCGTGAGACGCACGACAAACATCCAAAAACAGAAAAAAAAACTTATTCCCCACTGACACGCATCTTCACCCTCTCCCCGTCTCCTCATGTTTTACGTAGAACTACTTTTTTTCTTATCGCGTGCTCAGCACATACAAAAAACAACAACAACAACATGACACTCAGAGGCGTCGCCATTACGGCACTGTGTGCAACCTTTGCGAGTGCTTTTGCTCCACGTCGCGTGTATTCTGGATGCTCCTGCACGCAGCTGCCGTCACTCGGTGACTTTTCTGAGGCCGAGATACTGGCCCCGAAAGACGAGATGTCCCAGTGCATGGCGTTTCTCGACGCGAACCGTGACGGGTGGGACGTGGAAACCAGCAACGTGGCGCAACTCGAAAAGAACACCGCGGAAGGTCTTCCGACGGTGCAGGTGATGCGCTTGTCAAAACCGTACTCGTGCACCTACGACAACAAGCAAGCCCCGTTTCTCCGCATTGTGGCATTTCTCCCCCACGTTGAGACGTCCACCGTGCACGAGTACGTGACAGACGTCGAAAAGCGCCGCAGCTGGGACACCAACTACCAAATGTTCACTGCCATGCCCGGACCACCGTCCTCTTCTTCGCTGTCGCCGAGCGCAGACCTGTTTGCCAGTGTGACGCGACCATTGTCGAAGTTTATCACCTACCACCGCACGTGCGTGGATGGAGTCTGCACCCGGACCGTGGACACGCAGATGGTGCGATTGGACAGTCAGTGGATGGTGCACCGTCTTGGCAGTCCGTTCCTCAGCAAGCTCGGCGTCGCTGAGCGCTTCTTTGCGTACCGGCGCAGCTCGACCGCGTGGCATTCCATGACAACTGCTGAGCGTGTTGTGGCCTACGACATTCTGTACGGCGGGGCACCGGACCTCGTGCGACAGGGCAAGGCGACATCGCCAGACGTCAAGGCGTTCTTGGACGAGGCAGAGGCCGCGAAGCCGGGCTGCAAGCCGGTGCAGGTCAACTACCAGCACATTCTGCTGCTTCCCATTTCGACCGCCAAGCGACAGCTTGTCGAGAACGATTTGCAGGGATGGAAACAGCTGAGTACCATGGCGAGCCTGGTCGACCTGGACGCGTCCAAAGTGTTTCATGACTGTCTCATGGACAGCAGTCGGTTGGCGTCGTCTCCCAAAGAGGAGTCCGGCACTCTCTTTGTGATCACGTCGGCGAACTGCGCCGATGTCCCCGCCGCGATGCCGCTGTGGGTGCAGAAGAAAATTTCGAGCACAGTCGCCTTTCGCACATACGAAACCTTGCAGAAGGCGTGCGTTGGCGCCAGTGGTCCGCACGATGGTTGACCTACAAAATACGTTTTTTCTCTTGTTCACCACCCTTACCTTTCAATAACAACACCAACAACAACACAAATAGTATTTCTATCAGCGCAGGAAAAAAGGCCAATTCCCCACACAGTGGAATCTGTGTGTGCCAAACTTTCGGTTGCTTCCCGTTCTCTCTTCTACTTTTCTTCTCACCACACACCTCTCGACCCTCAAAAGACTCTTAAACTTTAACACCCCCACCAGCGCCAATTTTTTCCTCTACACTAACCCACTGCCCCCCTACCCAATGCGCCATGCCTCTCTTCGTCTGCATTTTCTGGCGACCGTGACGGTGCTCGTGCTGCTCTTGTCGTTTGCCGCCGCAGCGCCTGAAGAACCCACGATGCCGACGGTGGAACACAAGTGCGGCTTCGACCACGTGATGCAGTACCACAACGCGACTCCCACCGGCGTCACGCTCACGCACGAGGACCCCGACACCGGCGCTCTCGTGTACGAGGGCCTGTCGCGTAGCAGCAGCGGCACGTACGCGCCGATCCGCATCGGCGTCTTCTTCAACGACCTTGATGATCCCTCCAAGTACTGCACCTCCGCCAGCGGCACGGCACCCGATTTCCAAGGCGGCACCGCCTCTTGTACCGCCGACAATGTGCTGACGGCCGAGAAGAAGAACATCCTGAAGACCAAGCTGATTCCGGAAGCCGTGCAACTGCACGTTGACCGCCTCAAGGTCGACCCCCTCAACAGTCCAATTGTGGTGCCGTCAAACTTGGGAACAGTCTGCAAAAGCTTCTCGATCCCCGCCTCGCACAAAACCACCGGCGTGTCTGGCTACGATTACGTCTTGTACGTCGCTGCCGGCCCCGCGGAACCCGGCATCGCAGCGTGGGCAGTGTCGTGCGCCTTCCTGACTGGCCCGAACGGCGGCATCGGCCGTCCGAATATCGGTGTGACGAACATCCCCCCTTCGAGCATCGCTGCGACCCACAGGGCGGAGCGCACGGTCGCCCACGAAATCTTGCACGGCCTGGGCTTCTCGCAATTCTACTTCGACCCCGCTGGTATCGTCACCACGGCGACTGTGCGCCAGAAGACAAACGTCCCCGTCATGAACTCCGCCAAAGTCGTGAGCGCGGTCAAGACTCACTACGGCTGCGACAGTCTGACGCACATGGAACTCGAAGACGCCGGCGGCTCTGGCTCGGCCGGCTCCCACTGGAAGCGCCGCAACGCCAAGGACGAACTCATGTCACCCGTTGTGTCTCACAGCTTTTACACAGCCATGACGATCGCCGCCATGGAGGACCTCGGCTACTACCAGGGCGACTACACCAAGGCCGAGATGATGCCCTGGGGCCTGAACGCGGGGTGCAAGCTCCTCACGGACATGTGCATGACGAACAGTGTGTCGCTCGACCAGTCGATGTTCTGCACGGGCGGCACCATGATTTGCAGCAGCGACCGCGATGCCGTCGGCACCTGCTACACGACCTCAGCGTCCCTGCCAAGCTGGGCCGCCAGCTACGGGCTGTTCAACAACGACATGTCCATGGACTACTGCCCGTATGTGATTGACTACCTCGAGACGGTCTGTGCGAACGGCCAGCTTAAGTACGCGCCAGATTCCAAGTTTGGTGACAGCTCGCGCTGCCTGGACGTGAGCTCTGGTAAGGCTGTGTGTGCGGCCATCACGTGCAGCGCCGCGACGTACACGGTGCAATTCCAGACTGGTGACGCGATCGCATGCACTCCAGGCAGCACTGTCACGATTCCCGGCACCAGCCGCACAGTCACCTGCCCTCCGTACGTTGAGGTGTGCGACATGCAGTGCGCCGGCTCGTGCCAAGGCGCGAACGCCTCGACGATGATGACGGCTGGTGGCACAGGCTTGTTGCTCGCGCTGCTTGGCGTGCTGCTCTCCATGCTCGCGTAGAGGGATCCACGCCTCTTCCCCTTTTTTCCCTTCATTTTTTCAAAAAAAAAAGCTAAATTAATCCCCCCCCCCCCTCCTCCTGATTACCATCGTTTTGCTGATCGACTTTTTCTTTTCCTTTTGCTATCTTTCCACGTGCCACGAACGCACCGCCCGTCCCAGCACCTATACAGTGCATCGGATTGTGCGACCCGGTGCGTGTCGTGAGGCACAAAGCCTTCTTCCTTTTCTTTACGATCTTCTCATGAGCGATGCTCGAGACGACGTGAACACATATACCGCTTTTTTTTTTCTCATTTCTTCTGTTGATTTCCCGAATTTTATCTTTGTAAAAAAGCAAATCCTTTCCACACCGAACAATGGGGCGCCACCAACGTATGCACAATTTAGCCGCTCACTGATTTCGACGACGCCCGCACAGCGAGACCTGCACCATAGCGGTCTCTCTTTGTGTGTGCTGCGTCTTTGCGCCAACACAGTGTGTCTGGTCAGTGTCCGTGGCTGTGCACTTTGTTTGTTGGCTCCGCGCTTTTTCTCCCATTCTTCTTTTTTTTCTTTTTTGGTAACGGAACAAAGTACCACATACGAATGTGAGTTCACCGACGTGCGGATCGTGTACTTCGGCCCTCCTCGCTAAACTGCTGGGCCAATGCTTTTTTTTTCTCTTCTCTCCTTTGGCTCCAAAGTGGCTTCGCTTCTGTTTTCTCTGCGGCATCATTTAGGAGCCTGAGAGGCGGCTGGCCGTGGTGGCCGCGACAGTGGGACCCATTTTGGTAAAAACGCGCTCTTTTTTTCTCCTTCGCGCACACAATTATTTATATACCTGCAACTATACACGTCAAAGAATTTATACAACGCACGACAGTAGACTGTCATCAAGGCACGATGTGACAGTTCTTTCCCGGCGCGGACTTTTCTCGTCAGTTTTTGCGAGTTCCGACGACCCGCCGCCGTCATTCGCCTCGTTTGACATGCACACGGCGCCACCGGTAATGATACCAGTCTCCGTGCACTCAATGCGCAACCTTTTGTATGGCACCGCTCTTCCGCAAGTCTCACTACCCTTCTTCCGCCCTTCCGCCTCTTTTGCCCACTGACACGCGACGCCCGCTTGAAGACTTTTAGAACTTAACGCTACTGCCACTACCACAAAATAGCACTTCAACCTCACACACCCTCTGTTTTCCTGTCGCCCTCCCCCCCCCCCCCCTCCCTAACCCGTCCCGCTCCTTTACGTTCCAGCTCACCATGCGTCCTCTGCGCCTGCTCGTCGTGATGACAGTGCTCCTGGCTCTTCTGGCTCTTGCTGGAGTCACGGCTGACGAAACTCCCACACTGGCGGACGAACACAAGTGCGGCTACGAGCAACTGCATCAGTACCACAACGCAACCCCCACCGGCATCACCCTCAAGTACGAAGACCCCGACACTGGCGCTGCGGTGTACGAGAGCGTGTCGCGCAGCAGCAGCGGCACCTACAAGTCCATTCGCATCGGCGTCTTCTTCAACGACCTCGACTCCACCTCCAAGTACTGCTCCTCTGCCAGCGGCACGGCACCCGACTTCCAAGGCGGGACCATTGCCTGCAGCGCGGACACTGTGCTGACCGATGCCAAGAAGACCACCCTGAAGACGAAGCTGATTCCCGAAGCCATCCAGCTCCACGTTGACCGCCTCAAGGTCAATCCGCTCACGTCTGCCATCAAGGTTCCAGCCACTGGTCTGGGCAGCATTTGCGGCAGCTTCTCGGTTCCGGCCTCGCACAAGGCCACCGGCGTGAGTGGCTACGATTTCGTCATCTACGTGTCTGCCGCCCCCACCAGCGGCAACACCATTGCCTGGGCGACGACGTGCGCCTACCTCACGGACTCCAAGGGCACCGTTGGCCGTCCCGTCATTGGCGTCACCAACATCTCTCCCAAGTACATCTCCACCGCACACGCGACGGTGCGCGTGGTGGCCCACGAGATCCTGCACGCCCTGGGCTTCTCCGAGGACTTTTTCGATGCCTCGGGCATCTACAAGGCAGCGACTGTGCGCCAGAAGACCGGCGTGCCCGTCATCACGTCCTCCAAGGTGGTGAGCGCCGCCAAGGAGCACTACGGCTGCAACAGTCTCACTGTGATGGAGATTGAGGACGGCGGTGGCTCTGGTACGGCCGGCTCTCACTGGAAGCGCCGCAACGCCAAGGATGAGCTCATGGCGGGCGTTTCCTCTCACGGTTTCTACACGGCGCTGACCATCGCCGCCATGGAGGACCTCGGCTACTACCAGGGCGACTACTCCAAGGCGGAGGAGATGTCGTGGGGCAAGAACGCCGGGTGCAAGCTCATCACGGACATGTGCATGACGAACAGCGTGTCGCTTGACCAGTCCATGTTCTGCACGGACGGTGACTTTATCTGCACCAGCGACCGCGATGCCGTCGGCACCTGCTACACGGCTTCCGCCACTCTGCCCGGTTGGGCATCCAATTACGGACTGTTCAACAATGTGGACACCATGGACTACTGTCCGTTCGTGATTGGCTACACCGAGACCGTCTGCGCGAACGGCCAGCTGCAGTACGCACCGAACTCCATGTTCGGCGACAGTTCGCGCTGTCTGGATGTGAGCTCTGGCGCCGCTGTCTGTGCTGCCATCACGTGCAGTGCCTCGACGTACACGGTGCAGTTCCAGACTGGTGACGCCGTCGCGTGCCCGCCCGGCAACACTGTCACCATTCCCGGCACCAGCCGCACAGCCACGTGCCCGCCGTTCATGGAAGTGTGCGACATGCAGTGCGGCAAGGACTGTGCTCCACAAGGCGCTCTGACGATGGCGGCGACCGGCTGCGCGAGCGTGCTGTTTGTGCTGCTCGGCGTGCTGCTGTCCACGCTTGTGTAACATCAAAAACTGGTAAAAGTGGCAGAGCATCACCTCTGTCTACCCGTGTGTGCGTTTTTTTCTTTTTAATCCCTCCTCCCCTCCACCTTTCCTCTTTGCTTTTTCTAGTTTAATGCTTCTCCGATGAGACTCTTTACTTTCCCCTGCAAACAAATGTGAGGTGCCGCGTGCGCACAGCTGGGCCACTTGTCGGTTTCTGCGACGTCAACCGCGGCATTGACTGTGCCGCGTTTGCGCCTCCATTTCTCCCTTCTTTTTTCCTCTCTTACTTTACTCTCATCTCATTCTGTTTCTTCTTTTAACCAGGCGTTTCACCCCTGACGTGGTTCCACGTGAAACCGAAAACCAACGACAAGAGACGCCGCTGCGCTTTCGTCTTGACGCTTCTTTGTCGCCATGCTGATCCCAATGCACCAGACAAATTTCCTTGGCAGCTTTTTCTTTCTCATGTTTCTTTTTTTCCTTTCGTGGTTAGGGTCCTGAAGTGGCCGCGCTTCCGTTCGTCCTCTCTGGGTGACTGCGGTGATGATGGAAGCTCGACACACTTGGATCAAAAGGGACCCTTTTGTTTTGTCGCACAGACGACCCTATTGATATATCGACATTATATGCTTTAAAACACGGCTAACACACAAAAAAAAAGGCGCAACTGGGAGATGCCTACTCTGCTTCCCATGCCTCGCAACTACCAGACCATCGACACGAGTAGGTCGCAGACACCTACGTTGCCACGTCCACACACACACACACGCATCTCACTTTTCCACCTTCTTTCTCCTACTTGACTTGGATGCCTTTTGCACTGAACGTTAAAGGCTCCGTATTCTACATTCTGTTCCACCAATTCAGTTTCTGTCCTGGCGCGGCTGGCGCGCGTCATTTTTTCCTTTTTCCCTCTCCTGCCCCTCTTTTCCGCCGTAGCTCCCTGCTTTTCCTCCCAGGCGGGCCCCCCTGCGCCGGGCCTCTAGGGGTCCCTCTCTCGGCCGCCAGGGCAGGGGGCTCGGGGGGCGGGCAGGGTCGCCCCAACGGGGGGACGGATTTCCCACCAGACCATCCCAACCACGAACCGCGACAATCACACAGACACAAAAGAAGGATTCATTCGCACAGATAATGCCCTCGTTTCTCCAGTGTGACCGGGAAGAAGCGTTTCTGCTCGTTGGCTTGTGTGGCGGCTGCCCCGGTGGTGCTGGGGGAGCTGCCCGAGCCTGCTATTCGCTTCCCCACGTCGGTCTCTGGCTCTTCTGTCCATCCCTCGCCGTACCGACTCAGTCAAGCGCAGGAACGTACTTTCCCACCCTTTTGCACGAAAGCACGGACCGAGATCCAAAGAAAGCCATCCCAAACTGGGTGAGGAGACTGCGTTGCTCTTCCACAGGGTACATCAGTGGCGGGAGAAGAAAGCTACACACAACTGACTCACTGAGTAGCAAGTCTGCGTGGGCATGGAGCAGTTGAAGAATCCTCTGTTTCCTCTGAACACCTTTCCGAACACCAGTCTATGTGGTGCGTCTGTGAGGGTGATCTTAAGCTGTATCGACGCGACCGCCGGGCCCAAAAACTGCGGACAAGGACATACCGGCATCACAGCCACCCACAGGGCCGTTGTCAAGCTCACCTGGGTACTCGTGCCAGCGCACTTATAACCGAACTGGAGAATGAGCCTAGAATACATTTCCAATCCCGAAGGCCCACGAGTGTCTCCCACTAGGTGAAGCTCCCGCCTGGTGACGAGATGGCTGGCAGTGAGAAGTGCTCAACAACCTACACAATTCGTCCTTGCGCGCAGGTATCCGTGTTTTAAGCTCCACAAGCACACACGACACTGTGTCAAGGCAGATGAGCGCCACCTCGGCGTAAATCTGTACCACACAGCAACATCATAGTACTGTAGTGCTTTTTGCTGGAAAGAAACGCTCTTCTTATTGTCACAAAACCTACTACCGCGGCACAAGCCTAAGTACGCGACTGTATCGGAGCAATTTCTGAAGGTTCTTTTGATATGGGTCAGGAGTGGATCCATTACAGACCAGCCTACACTCAGAAGACTCAACCAGCGAATATACCACAAGTAGAACAGTGCGGAAAAGCTGGACCTGTGCAATAACACTGCCAAGAAGTACCAGCAGCAGTGCGCTACACTGGAGGCAGACGCCGCACCTCCACCATGCATTTGAGCAGCGTGAAGAGAACGGCATCGGCCGACCGTTGAGCCGGGACTTCATCGGTATGGCGTTCACAATCCTCTACCTACCTCAAGGTGTGCGCGTGCAGGCGTTCCTGGCCAACCACAGAGCCAAGCAAATGTACCCATAGTTCCTTGCCCAACTCTTCAGCTTTTGTAACGACTCTATGGTTGGTGAAGCCCTCAAAGGTGCCACGGTGCTCTAGGATGCAGGGGCAGGACCGCACCACAAGCAAGTCACCATGACTGACAGACTCTAAGACAACAATACTCGAGTTGGGCCCATCTACGCCCTCTGAGAACCACATTCTGTGGGTACACTGAGTGGGCAATCCAGCGGATCGCTGTCCAAAGCCTGGAGAAGGATCCCCAACCGCCAAGGCCGCTTGTCAGGGACGAGGAAGAGGAAACGGGTACGACGGTGAGCCCTATACCAGGGGATTGCTCGATACTCAGTGCTGTGCACTTGGAATACGGTGGAAACCACTGGATGCACCGTGATCAACGGCCGCACGTCCGTATACCAGTTGAATGTCCTTCTCGAACAGTACTTCCCACTTGGAGATGCCTGCCTTGTGACACAACGGTTGGAGCCGAAATACAAGTCCTGGCATACAAGCACTGGTTCATCTACTTTGTGACACCACTAGAGTGCGACTATTCTCTACGTCAAGGGCAATGGACGTGTTCAACTCATCCCTGTTCTTCCCAGTTGTCATCGTAGCAAACCGTTCGCGTTTAACCGTATTTTAACAGTACCGCGGCAGTGAGGAATAGAAAAGAGAGTAGTGCACCAGCCACTCTCCCACGCCCGCTACGACCACTGTGTGCGCACATCCTCGAACTACCGGAGAGAAACCGCCACTCAAGAGAGGCTCTCTGCGCGGTACTACAACGACTATTCCATGAACCGAATGACGACAAACGTCAACTTCGCAACACAGTGCAGCAGACAGAACGACAAGGCTGCCTACCAAGACGAGGAACACAGTACACCCAACTGCGACCAACTAGGAAGGAACTACAAGTAGACAAGCACATAATCTCGCCTCACTTTCTCGACGAGTTCGGCAACAACATTACCAAGTCCGAAGGAGAAAGCACTTTGGAACCAACAAACTGAAGGTCTTCGTCAATATGAATAAAAACAAGAAGAGAAGCAGTAAACGCATCGAGGTACACAATGTGCAACGTGAGCAATGACATCACGGTGACCGAGACGGAGAGCGTGGTCAGCACATGCCAGACGGTGGCACAGCAGGCCACCATCACCATCACCAAGACACATGTCCTCATGATAGATCATAACGTTCAACAGGTGCACAATCGCGCTACACAAGACCTTCCACTTCCCCAGGGATGCTATATCAAGTATATTCACTCCACCAGGGTCCAGACGCAGCTACCGGCCCAGTCTTTGACCAACTACATATCTAGGAACCACCTGCTGCGACTTGGTGTGGTCGGCCCCTACTGCGTGCTCGACGCGCTCAGTGTCCCACATTTACTATTCAATTACGCACTACCAATCTCACAAAATCCGCGACGGTGGGGTATGCATGAAGCCAGCCAAGTACAACATGCTTCCCACGAGGGAGAGTCGAGAAAGGCGTGGACGGACTACCCATGCCACAAATGCTCTTTTTCAACAACTGCAAGTACCGGTCTGAAAAGACACAGAAATGTTGCAGAAGACGCACAGTAAAACAGGCAGTACGAGCTGCCTACCGAACCGAGCAGGTCCACGTGGGTTGTTTACCTCCCATTCTGCTGGCACACCTACGGGCCCATGAAGGAGTTGGAGCCGGTACAACGGCCAAAGGACGCCAGAAGCAAGCACAGCAGCGAAACCAGAGCCAAAAGAGCAGACACCATGCCTGCGTCCGGAACGAAGAAGACGATCGCTGCACTAGTGGCGCCGACAGAACAGACGAAGATCTGAATATTGTCATTCATAACATAGCAGGCCCGTGTTTGACGACGATAGGGGGTTCCTTGTCCTGTCCACAAAACTGGTACCTCTTCGTAGGCAGACCCCCTCACGTCTCTCTGGCAGCCTGGCACCGAGGAGTAGCACATGAGATAGTCACAATTATCAACGCCATGCCTCACGACATTCTTCCGTACCACAGACTGACAGTTGCATTGGTGGAACTGGTCCACAGCCCTGTCGTTGATCGCAGGTGCCCTGATGGACCTTCCCCTGTACTCCACCGAGACCAAAGGCATAGAACTTGGCCAGGACAGGGAATGGAAGGCCGTGCAACGCACAATCAAGATGTGCTCCCAACGCGACGTGAGCCATGCACCACTACCGCTCTCCGAAGCGCACTCCATCCAGGCGAGGGCGCTGCTGCGCCACAAGAACCCGCTCGCCGACCTGTTCCTGGCCCTCATGTGGAACTGCGCGGCACGGCCGGGCGACATTACGACACTGGTCGTATCGGACGACCAGTTCTGCCACTCGTCGAATGTACCACCACCAAAGGCGCCGCCCATCACGATGAACGCCTAGAAGGCCTCCATCCGCGTGTACATCCTTGTGTGGATGACCCGTGGCAAGGGCTCCCATTTCCGGTCTCCCCACGAGGTTGTGGAAACTATCGAGGGGTTCTACGCACATGCAGTCCCGCCACAGTCGGCCACAGGGTGGGCCCTCCCAGAAGCCGCACAACAACAGCAAGAAGATGATGAAGCTGTTCACGCAAGAGGACGCGAGGATCATGCGCAAGACGGTGCGCAGCGTGCTGCAGTCGTTAGACGCGCACATGACGCTTTCGTCGGTACGCAAGGGCTCCATCCGGTACTGCGCACGCAAGGGCATGACGCGCGACGCGCTCCGGGCCATGACGGGACACACCAACGACAAGACCCTCAACCGGTACTTGGGCGTTGGCCACCGGACAACCGAGGCCGAGATGAGAGAGTGGGACAACGAGGACGACGCAAACGAGGTGAACCGATCCTCGACGTGAACGAATTCCTCGGCGCTAGCGCGCCATCCACGCGCGACCTCGGCCTGCGCGACGTGGACGTGTATCGTCTGATGAAGAAACTGAACGATGAGGAATACACGGAAATGCCAGCAGACACCCGGCTCTGGCGCCTGCACCTCAAGTACGTGACGCTGCTGAACATTGAGGCTGTCCGTGCACTCCTGACGGTGCACTCCGAGACACACGCCTTCCTTGAGCAGGTGTTACCTTACATTGGCCTCGGCGGCGAGAAGGAGGAGAACAATAATCCGTTCCCGCTCCCGCACGTCCTCCAGACATCACGCACCATCAAGACCACGAGGATCACACCGCAGGACCTGGCAAAAGCCATTGAGATGGGCAAGTTCGAGCCGTAAACTGACGAAGAGACAGGACAACCGCTGACGCATTTTCAGAACGGTATCCTACGCTTTGTGTGTGATTACACGTGCAGTGTCCCCTCGATGAAGGGCCGACGACGCCTGATCACAGAACCGCACCTGAACGCGATTATCGACAAGGAAGCGCTGCCGAAGACGACGTACCCGACACGGTTGGGACGCCGCCAGTCCCTGAAAGAGGCCAAGTACATGCTGCAGATCGACTTCGAGGCGTATTACGACTCGATTCCGCTGCCCAAATCGCAGCGCAACAAGTTTGTGTTCCGCACAGGTGGCAAGTACTACCGACTCTGCACGCTACCCACCGGCGCGTGCTGGAGCGTGGCTTTTGGACAAGCCTTCACATGGGTGATTGTGGACATTGATACCCCGGTTATCATTCACACACTTATTGACAACATCCTCATTGCCGCCCTCCCTGGACAGGAGGAGGCGTTTGTGAAGGCCGTGCGCGAGATTCTCACACGAATTCGCCTCGTCAACCTTCTGACGTCCCCCGACAGAGAGGAACTACTGGCACTCTCCGACGACGACCTGCTACGCCTCGCACAGGAGGACAACGTCTTTCTTGGTGAGGAGTACCACTGGACGGGTACCGAGCGCGTGGTGCGCAACTCCGTCAAAACGGTGGCCAAGCTGATCCTCAGCACGCAGGACACCGATCGTCTTTTTTCACGACGCACATTTGTGTCAGCCGTGTCTCTGGTGTGCTACGTGATCCACACGACGAGGCTCAACCCAGCCCGGCTCTTCAAGCTGCTCCGCACGTACCGCAGAGTGTGTCGCGAGGCCGCCACGTCGGGCAACGACTGGGACGTGCCACTGCCGAACCTCAAGCACCGCACCAGACGCGCACTCGCCGAGATTGGCGCCACGCTCGCGAAGAACGAGTACTGGGAGATTGATCCCGCTCGCTCCCCCACGTACGACGATGCGTACTACGATTTCGTCATTTTTACTGACGCCTCCCGGCAAGGATGGGGAGCCATTGTGCAGAACCAGCACACGGGCGCCGTCACCACCTACCAACAACGCTTTGTCGACCTACGCGGTCCCACTCCCGAAAAGAAGAACAAAAAGAAGCAGAGCCGCCAGCCTGGAGTGCTGGTGGACGGCGAGGACGCCCCGTCGC
>JASANQ010001197.1:0-64526 GCA_030849645.1 Wallacemonas sp. Wsd | reverse complement strand
CGAGTTTGTGGGCGAGTACTCATGCCTCGGCAACGACGGGCCCGTGTTTTACTTCTCCTGCACCAAGGGTGCGCCGCGCAAGATGGTGGTGGCGCTGAACGTTGAAACGCACGAAGAGAGAGTGGTGGTGCCGGAGCAGCCCTCCGTTCTCAGTCATGCGGCGCTTGTGCGGGACACGCTCCTGCTCGCCTACCTCCAGGACGTCAAGGACATGGTGTACTACTGCACCCTCAAGGACACCACCATGAAGCGCCTCGAGCTCCCCATTGGCACAATCACCGAGCAGTTCGCCGACCGCCATTGCGATCATGTGTCCTTCAAGATCTCCTCCTTCCTACTTCCAGGCCGCACGTACGTTGCTGACATCAATGACCTCTCGGGCACGCTGCGTGTGCAGACCGACGACACCGTCGACGGCTTCAACGCAGACGACTTCGTGACGGAGCAGCGGTTCTACCCGTCGGATGACGGCACCAAGATTCCCATGTTCATTGTTCACAAGAAGGGCGAGATCAGTGCCCAGTCACCAGTCTACTTGCACGGCTACGGTGGGTTCGACATTGCCTTGATGCCCGCCTTCAACCCAGCTTACATTATGTTCATCTCGAGCCTCGGCGGTGTGCTGGCGGTGGCGAACATCCGCGGTGGTGGTGAGTACGGCCAGGCGTGGCACGACGCTGGTCGCCGCGCCAACAAGCAGAACTGCTTCACGGACTTCATCGCTGCTGGCAAGTACCTTCATGCAAACGGCATTGGCTCTCCTGCGACCACGGCCATCATGGGCCGATCAAACGGTGGCATGCTTGTCGCAGCGTGTGCGAACCAGTCCCCCGAGACATTCGGCTGCGTGGTGTGCCAGGTCGGCGTGCTGGACGCGTACAAGTTCCACAAGTTCACGATTGGGCACGCGTGGATCTCCGACTACGGCGATCCGGACAAGAAGGAGGACTTCGAGGTGCTGGAGAAGTACAGCCCGATCCACAACGTGCGCGCTGGTGTGAAGTACCCCGCGATTCTTGTTGTGACCGGCGACCACGACGACCGTGTCGTGCCGCTGCACTCCCTCAAGTACGTGGCCACGCTGCAGCACGCGAATCCCGAGCACGGCGGTCCGTTCCTGGCGCGCATTGAGTCTGCGGGCGGTCACGGACAAGGTAAGCCGACCGGAATGCTGATGCGCGAGTTTGCTGACATGTACGGCTTCATCGCCAAGAGCGTTGGGTGCACGTGGCACGAGTGAGTGCGGTGTGTGCCACACGAGCTAGTGTTGTCTTTTTTTTTTTTCGTTCCGTTCTCTTTCTTCCCGTGTCCCATGTCATTTGACATACTTCACACAAGTGATCATTTTCCTCCTTTGTTTGCTCCCTTGAAAAAAAAAAAAAAACTGTTGTACCTCTTTTTCTTTTTGTTTTGTTTCGCCCACTTTCTTTTTGAGGGTGCCGCCGTCGCCTGTGTGGATCCCACCCTTTTTTTTTGTTTTTGTTTCTCGTCCTCCATGTCTTCTTTATTCTGATATCGCTCACCTCATTGGTCAAAAACGCTGGCACAAACACGCGGCGCAAAATACGAAAAACTATGAGAAACCCACTATTCCGACATGTAGAGGTACAGGTTGTCGTCTTGCGTTGTTGTCCGAGTGAACACTTGCTCATAGAATGTCGCAGACCAGCTGCGCCTGTCAGACGCATAGCGAATATTGGACATTTATTAGACAGACACATACTGCCTTCGAAAAGCATTCGCGCGCTGCTCAAGCCCGTTTTCGCGATGCTTTGGAGCTTATTGCTCTTTTATACTTCGCTCCTACTACTCCCCGGCCCTTTCTCTTGTACTTCCTACCGCCTCGTAGCAACGCATACACACACACACACACACGTGGTGCCTCATCACAGACTCGACATTGCCGCACCTGCCGCCAGACGTATCATGTCGACGACTGCGCGGAATGCCAGCACGGCCTCACCGAGCGCCGTTCCCGAGGTGTCGAGCTCCACGGCCCACCAGGAGAAGACGCCTTCGTGGACACTGTCCGGTGTGCTGCTGACTGATCTCTGGCAAGAGCCGCTGCACGCGACCAGTCGCACCGCCGATCGTCTCGGCCACATTGACTTTGGCATGTTGGTGCCGCCGGTGCGCGCCTTCATTTATTGCATGTTCATCCCGTACCTGTGCTACCCCATTGCTGCGGTCAGTGCATACGGCTTCTTGCGGTGCTTGAAGACAATGGTGCTGCCCAAGTACTACCGACGCGAGAAGTACGCCGAGCACGTCATGTACGCAATTCAGAAGCGTGTCTACGACAAGCGCTCCGGCCGCGTCCTGGAGTACCAGGTGGAGGACGTCAATGAGTTCACGCACGCCTTGGATGTGACGAACGGGACGCGCAGCCAGTTTGTCGACGACCCGGCGACGCCGAACACGGCCTACTACGTCGTGGAGCAGAAGGTGATGCGGGCAGAGGCCATCTTCACGGGCGAGAACTGGGCCTGGGCGTTCATCTCGGATAGCTGCCGCTATCTGACGCCGATTGGCCTCGCGTACCTCTTCCACCCGTCGTGCAAGCGGCTCACGACGGATTTGTCGCTTTTTGTGCAACGTCGACTCAGGGCATCGCAAATTCGGCATCCCGTGCTCAACTTTTTCCGGTCGTACAACGACTACAACCGCGCACTGCAGCGGATCAACCTGACCAAGGCGGCGCCGAGGGGCGCAAAGCCGTGGAGCCGCAACCTGTAGCCGCCACGGTGGTCCGCTTGCATGCCGTGCCCGCGCTGCCTTTGGGCACAGGTTCCACAGATTCTCGTGCTTCAGCTTTTGTCTTTTGTTGCTGTTGTTGTTTCTGGTGTTCTGCGTCGACGGAGGACGCATCCCACCCTTCCTTCCGTTCTCGCTTGTGCGTTGTTAAGTGCGTGATATCTGCCTGACACATGAGCCTTACCTTTACCCCTCACTGCGATGGATGCCATGGCGCTGCGCCGTCCCTGTTCTCGATCGTGTTGGCAAGTATGCATCTGCAGGTCGCCACAAGCCCCGCCACGTGTGGTGACCACATGACGTGCTGTACGCTCATTCTGATGACCTCTATTTAGTATTCAATGAAATCGTTTCGTCCCCCTCCCCCCCCCCCCCCTTTCCACTTGTGATTGATGGTCCAAGAAGTATTCACTCCCTTATCCCCTTGTCCTTTTGTTTCCTAAGGGTGATCACCGTTTTTCCTTCCCCCTCTTCGGTGTTGGCACGACGACGACTCGCTAGAACAACACAGACAACACACAAAACACACACGCACACACCGACGCGACAACACCAGGATACAATGGATGCGGCACAGACGTATGTGATGAACCTCAAAGCGGAGCGTGCCAAGGAGGTGGCACGCCGAGAGCAACGTCGGCGCTACCGCAATGAATTTCTCGTGCAAATCGAGCGCCAGCGCACCGCGCGCAGTCTCGAGCGGCTCCGTGGCGACCTGTGGGAGCGCGTGTCGATGACCTCGTCCATGGAGGAAAACTTGCTGAACGTGGTGTGCCGCACGACCAAGTGGTGGGAGGTGCTGTGCAAACACTCCGTCGACCAACGGCTCCAGCTGGAGCACGCGGAGGAGAACACGGTCCTCCAGCAGGCGGACTACCTCAAGCACGTCGAGGAGAGCGAGCGCCGGGAGGCCGAGAACATCCTCACCAGCGACGCGCGCCGCTGGCAGGCGATCCAAGAGGCCCACGACCACCAGGAGGACGAGGCCCGCCACGCCGCCGTCTCTGGCGCGCTAGACGTCCTCTTCAGCGCTCTCAGCCGCAGCATTGACTTTGTGGAGGCCTTCTCCGTCGCGCCCTCGCAGGAGGACCCGCTGATGACGTTTGCTCTCCAGGACGTCATCGCCAACGAGGCCGGCGCCGCGATGGCCGCCACACGCCTGTCCCAGCGTCGGGCGAGCCGCAGCGCCGCGTCGGTGCGGAAGGCGCGCATCCCCGAGCAGGTCTGCGTGCCACCGGCCGCAGCCGACGTCGCCAGGGACGCGTTTCGCACGCTGTTCGGCCAGAACCCGTTCCACACGGACGGCAGTGCGGAGGCGAGCTTCCCCGAGCTCGTCGCGTACTACTACCACAGCTGCTGTCCTGCCCCGGCCACGCCGTCGATCTACGACCTCAGCCAGGTCCCCATCTTCGTCGTCAGCGGCCCCAAACTGAGCGGCAAGTCCGTTCTGTCCTCGTTTCTGCAGGACACGTTCGGCTTCCAGACGGTCAACCCACTGGACCTGGTGCAGAGGGCCATGCACGCCCTGGAGGACCAGGAGGACGAGTCCGAGCGCGTCGAGAGCGAGCTGCCGCCCGACTCCAGTGAGCACGCGTGGGCCGCCCTTGGGCGACGCGTGCGCGGCGTGCTCTACCAGGGCGGTGCCGTCGGCGCGGATCTGCTCGCGGAGCTGCTCGCGCTGAAACTCGCCGACGCGCAGACGGAGCCGTTCAACGGGCTCATCCTGGACGGGCTGCTCAACCGACCCGGCGAGTACGACGCGCTCTGCGGAGCCCTGCTCCCCACCACGGAGCGTC
Source organism: Wallacemonas sp. Wsd (assembly GCA_030849645.1). Taxonomy (NCBI): domain Eukaryota; phylum Euglenozoa; class Kinetoplastea; order Trypanosomatida; family Trypanosomatidae; genus Wallacemonas; species Wallacemonas sp. Wsd. The sequence goes on along the minus strand of JASANQ010001197.1, from coordinate 59,976 downwards.
CGTTCCCCGACCTGTGGCAGTACGTGCAGGACGCGGACACGCGCACACGCAGCCACGTGCAGGACGGTTCCACAGAGGCGACGACGCACGCGCTGCCGCGGCCGTGGAAGGTGCCTCGCCTGGTCGCCGAGGACGCGCCCAACAAGAAGGAGCAGAAGGCGCGCAGCAACAAAAAGGCCGGCGACGCCAGCGCGCTGCCGCCGGCGGAGCTGCCCGAGCTCGAGGACGTCTCCACGCAACTTGAGACGGAGCTGAATTTCATCGCCAAGGCGGAGCACGACTTGCAGCCGCAGTCCGGCATCTTCAGCCGCTACGTGCGCATTGACTGCGGCCCGCGCGAGGTGTTCAAGCGGTTCGCCGGCCTGCGCGTCGACGCCGAGACGGGCGAGGAGTACCACATGTCGTACCGGCCCCCACCGCGCGATCGCATGCCGTTCCTTGTGAACGCCGACCGCACGGGCAGCGCCTCCGCGCACCTGCACGCGCTCGTCTTTGCCCAGGAGCAGCAGTGGACCGCACTCGAGGCGCACCTCCGCCGCGACAAGCCCACCGCCGGCCACGTGGTCCACCTGCAGGGCGAGTGCACCGTGGACGCGCTCTGCCGCCAAGGCGAGGAGGTCGCCAAGCAGGCGCTCGAGGACTTTGTCGCCGGCCAGCGCCTCTTCTTGGCGGTCCGCGACTCGAAGGATCGCGTGCACCGTCTGCAGGAGCAGCACACGCACCAGGCCGGGGCCCGCGAGGAGGAGCGACTGCGCCTGGTCGCGCTCTACGAGGAGAAGAATGTCCCACTGCCGCCGGAGTTGCTGCCCACGGAGGAGGCCGACGAGTTCTACCCGATCCCGCACGAGCTGCCGTCGACGATCCTCGCCATGGCCTCCGGCATGGTGGCGCAGTACGGGGACGACTACGCCTGGGGCTGGACCTCGCTGCGCGACGGCGCCCAGCTGCTCCTGCAGTACCAGCAGGGCTGCGAGTCCAGCATGGACAAGTTCTGGGGCTGCCCGGACGACAAGCAGGAGACGCTGGACCGCTTCGTGGCGACGTTCAACGCGACGCCGTCGGCGCTGCGCTGCAAGCCCGCCTGCAAGGACGAGCTGCACCGCTACGTGAGCGAGCTCAGCGACGCCCTGTACGTGCAGGTGGACCGCAAGCAGCGCGACTGCGTCGCCCGGATGCAGCAGCTGACCCGCCGCGAGACCTTCCTGGAGGGCTGGCAGGCCATGGTCGCCAACGCCGGCACGTTCCTGCTTCAGGCCGAGGTGGAGCGGTTTGTCGTGACGATGAACGCCGTGCTGCTGCACTTTGCCGCCGTCATGTCGGAGCCGCTGTGCTTCGAGGACTTTGAGGTCGACTCGAGCCTGCTGAGCCTGATGGCGGTCAACGAGCTGGCGCCGGCGGCGGGCACCACCACAGGCACCGATGGCGCGCAGCCCACCCCGGCAACGCGTGCTGGCCGCGACGGGCGCAAGACGGCGAGCATCAAGAAGACCGCGCACGGCAAGTCGAACGAGGAGGCGACCGAGCACGCGGTGGAGGACGCCTTCAACGAGGTCGCGCACCGCCTGACGACCGCGCTGGAGGGCTTCGTGGACAAGGTCAAGGACATGGCCGAGCCGAACACCAAGTCGACCAAGAAGACCGCGGCGCCGAACGCGGGCCGGCTCGCCGTACTGGCCGCGCACTGCGTCGCCCCCCTCGAGGGGGAGCTCGCGGCGTGCCTCGTGCGCATGCGCAAGGTCAAGGCGTTCGTTACGGAGCTGCTGCACCGCGGCGAGCAGCACAGCGAGCGCATCAAGAACGTGCTCCAGGCGACCTCGCGGGAGCGCTTTGTCGCGCAGGCCGCGGCGGTGAACACGGCCGTGTACGTGCTGCGCAACTGTGTCGAGCAGGAGGTCCACGCCCCCACCATGCACCTCGGCTGCGGCACCTTTGCCCTTCTCGGCGACGCCGCCAACGAAGAAAGCCGCGCCGACTCGTCCGCTGCTGCCGCCGCCGCGGCGATGGCGCCGAGCTTCTTGACCGATGTGCCCCTCTACGGCGACCGGCAGGAGACGTACACGGCGCTCGTCCACCCCACGCTGAGCGTGCAGCGGCTTCTGCAGCTCATCCAGTGTTTCCGCGGTGTCGCGCCGAACTTCCAGCTGAGCCGCGGCGACTTCTGCCTGATGATGCGAGAGGCGGACTATCGTGGTGCGGCCCTCGATGGGGAGCCGCTGAAGTCCGTGTCCGCCGTCTTTGATGCGTTTGATGGTCTCGGCGTGGACCTCATCGACTGGCGGGAGCTCGTGGTGCATCTGCTCTTCTGGTGCTGTGCCCCACCCTCCTCCGCGGCCTCCTCGGCGGCCAAGGCCTTGTACATCAAGGAGCCGACTGTGGAGCAGCTGCTCGAGACGAAGGGTGACGTGGGCCTGTTTCCCGTGGACCACGACACCTTTGTAGACCTCCCCTTCTTCTATGATGACGCTCTGGAGGAGGAGCGACTCGAGGGCTTCACGACCGCGCTGTGGCTCACCTTTGAGGACCCAGAGACGCACCTGCTCGACCCCTTTCAGCTGCTGTGGTGCTTGTGCGCCGACGCGCAGCCCATCCGCGGCGCGCAGAAGGCCTTTTACCTCCTGTCCAGCACGGAGGAGGGCCGCCTCGACATCACTGAACTGCACCGCATTTTCCATGCCAGCGCCACCAACGCCGCGGCTGTCGGCAAGCCCGACGCGTTCGCCATGCCGTACCTGCAGTGGCTAATGGAGACGCGCGCGAGCGTCTCGTTTGCTGAAGCCTGCGTCTCTGTGATGGGACGCAAGCTTCTCAATGGCGCGGATGCCTTCCGACGCCGCCGGTTCATTGCCTCGTGAGCGGCCTCACCGCTACGAGCGATGTAAAAAAAAACAAAAAAAAGGAACCCATGCGTGACGCGAGCGCCTGCCGCCGCCGCCCGCCGCCACTTGCCCTCACTTGTTTCTTTTTGTGTGTTGTCAACCAATGTACGTATTCAACTCGCGCCGTGTATTTTACTCCCGTTTTGGTTTTTGTTTTGCTTCTCAAAAAGCTAGCATACCCCAAACAAATCAGAACGTCCTCTTCCGTGCACCGTTTGTACAGTGTGGGCCCCTTCAGTGGGACAAGGCCGGACCCGAAAACGGAGGTTACGCGGAAGCACCCACAGACAGGTCTTGTTTGTTCCCAGTAAGCTCGTATTGGGGTGGTGAATCAGGTGCTTTCAGAAACGGCTGATTGGAGACTGTCACTTCAGTGTACCGAGTTCTGGTGAGGGCCCTTCTTTTTCTCTGTCTCTCCCTGCCCTCAATGATCCTGCTCATCATATCCACACACACACACACACACACACACACATTCTCTCGCTTGACATGACGTATCTGTCATTTTTGCTCGCAAAACAAGTGAACATCACAGGTGGAAGCATCCCTGCGAATTGACTTACCGACATTACTACATTACCAACCAACTTGCTCGCGGCCTGGGCTCATTTACTGACACCCCCGCAACCCCCCCCCCCCCCCCGTTTTTTTTTCTTCTTGCCTGATCACGACGCCTGATCGACCGACCGACAAGTACGCACAGATGTCATCAACCAACGCGTCTGCGTCGGCCACGCCCGAGCTGCGCCACGGCCTCACACCCGACCAGCTGAGCGTCCTGCGCCGTCTCTGTGGCGGCACCGTGGGCGGTGTCATGCAGGCGGCGTGCAGCCACCCCTTCGACACGATCAAGTCGCGTGTGCAGAACGGCGTGTTCCCCAACATTTCGTCGTGCGTCAGGGACACGTGGGCTCGCGAGGGCCTCGCCGGCTTCTACCGCGGTGTCACACCGCCTCTGCTGCTCGGCGGCGTGTACAACTCCATCTTGTTCAGCCTGAACCAGCGCATGAACGTGCTCGTCACGCCCGCGGGCCACGAGCCGGGAACGCCGCTGCCGTTGTGGCGCACGGCGCTCGCCGCTCAGCTGACGGCACCGCTCTACGTGCTCGCCCTCACACCGATGGAGAAGATCAAGGTGCAGCTTCAGGTGCAAGGCAAGGGCGGCGTGGAAACCACCGTCACCGGGCCCATTTCCTGCATTCGCCGCATTGTCCATACGGAGGGGTGGTTGGGACTGCTCTCCGGCTACATCCCGACAGTTATGTCGCGCATCATTGGCCTGCCGTTCTACTTTATGGGCTTCCAGGTCACGAGCGAGACCCTTTCCGAGACGCGCCTGGCCGACTCGCGCGTAGGCCGCCAGCTGGTTATTCCAGTGACGGGCGGCATCATGGCGGGCTTCTGCTTCTGGTGCAGCAACTACCCGTGCGACTTTGTCAAGACCCAGCTCCAGGCATCCAGGGTGAAGCTGTCCATGGTGGACGTCATTCGCACCACGTACCGTCGTGGCGGTGTCAAGGCGTTCTACAAGGGCTTCATCGCGTGCCTCCTCCGATCGGCACCCGCCAACGCCTCCGTCTGGCTTGGCGTCGACATGACGACACGGTTCATGAAGGAGAACGGCTGGTAAGTAGCAGAGAGGATGAAAACGAAAAAATATCCACAACGGTCGTCGCCGTCAAAAACGGTGCGCCGGAAAACGTAACGCAAGCACAAGAGAAAAAAAAGCAGATGAGCTGGCCATATGGTACATATCATCAGCCCCTCATACTCTCTCTCTCTCTCTCCTCTTTTTTGCTGTTTTCTTTTGCCGGAGTGCCAAGCACGCACTCCATTCTTTAACCTCAGCATCGTTTTTGTTAGTCTATATTTACGATACACTGTTGACAGTATCTTAACATGCATTTGGGTGCGCGTACACCGCAACGGATCGAGAAAAAAAAATCACGAAAAGAAGTGAGGAATGACACACCTCGGCGTGTACGCTCGTGGTGTAGCTTTCAGCACGTTCACATTCACTGAGCTGCAACTCTGACTGCGCTGTCTACACTCATCTCGGTGGCTGTTTCCCTTTCCCACTAACTTGGCCTCTCCTCCTCCCCTCCTCCTCCTTCGATCTTCCCTTTTTGTTGACCGTCTCTCTCTCTCTACACTGAGTATTCCCGTGCACTGTTGCGTTTCGTTGTTGTCGGTGCTTCTGTTTCTCTCGGTCGTCATGCTCTGGGTTGACAAGTACCGTCCCAAGAAGCTCGATGAGGTGGAGCTTTATCCCGAGCTCACCGGTGTGCTCAGCCGCCTCGCGAGCTCCCGCGACCTGCCGCACTTGCTCTTCTACGGCCCCTCCGGCTGCGGAAAGAAGACGCGTGCCATGGCGGTTCTGGAGCAGGTGTACGGCCCTAGCGTCTACAACTTGCGCCTGGAGCACAAGAACGTGCAAGTGACCGACAGCAAGACCGTGGACATTGCCACGCTGAGCTCGCCCCACCACATTGACTTGAACCCGTCTGACGCTGGCAACTACGACCGTGTAATTGTCATGCAGATGATCCGCGAGATTGCGCAGACCGCACCGCTCAAGGTGGGCGGCCTGACGACCGCCACCAACAACGACGCCGTCGTGCCGTACAAGGTCGTCGTGCTGAACGAGGTCGATCGCATGAGCCGCGCCGCCCAGCACGCGCTGCGGCGCACAATGGAGAAGTACATGAGCACTTGCCGCATCGTGCTCATCTGCAACTCCACCTCGCGGCTCATCGCGCCACTCCGCTCCCGCTGCCTCGGCGTGCGCGTGGCGTCGCACTCCAAGGACAACCTGTCCCTGGCCGTGCGGAAGGTCTGCGAGGCAGAGGGCCGCCCGCTGCCCTCGACGAGCTTCCTGACCACACTGGCGCAGCGGTCACAGGGCAACCTTCGCCGTGGCCTGCTGATGCTCGAGGCCGCCGCGATGAACCAAGTTGACCTCAACGGGAACGGCGCGGGCATCCCGATCCCCGACTGGCGCCTGTACATGGACGAAATCACCACGGACATCATGTCGGAGCAGACACCGAAGAAACTGCACGAAATTCGCCTCAAATTCTACGACCTGCTGAGCCAGTGCATCTCGGGCGAGACCATTCTCAAGACGCTCGTGGATTGCCTGCTCGTCTCGCTGCCTGCCACGCTGCATCTGCCCACACTCCAGCTTGCCGCCCGGTACGATCACAACATGAAGCTCGGCACCAAGCCCATCCTGCACCTGGAGGCGTTTACCGCATCTGTGATGCGGCTCGTGAAGAACAACGGCTAAAAGGCCGACCGCGCGGACCCGAGAAGGGGAGTGTGTGTGAGCGAACGAAAACCACGCAGGGGAAGCGAGAGGCACACGCGGCGCAACGCCTCCGGTATTTCGTCTTGACACGATTATAGAATACATCACGACGTCAGCGGCACATTTTTGTTTGTTTGTTTGCTGGGCGCTGATCATAGAACGAGAACAAGACTCCCGGCAGCTGTGCCTACATGAATAAAACAACGCGATGAAAACAGTATAGAAAACAGGAGACACCAAGCAGAAAAGAACGGTTCACATGGGCGTTTGTTTGTGTCACGCCACGCAAGTGAATCGTGTGGCCTGATGCGAGGCACCGAATACCATTTGCCTCTACTTCTTTCCAACCCGCACTTTTAGTGCGGGGCTTGTTCGCGCAGCTCCCTTCGCGGTCTCCCTCTGCAAGTGTTTGACACTGGTTTCTGTCGTGTTTCACTCTTGCTCTCAACTCGTCACTCTCCCCTTTCCATTCTCCTCTCCGTGCCGAGTGGGCTTCTACGTCTTTTTCTATCTATTTGTATTTGTCATCGAGTCAGTTACAATAGTCAGCACGATGCTTCGCTTCACACCGTTGCGGCAGATGGTGTTTACGGCAACCACCCCGGCGCTGGCATTGTTTCGGCCGACCCAGCCGACTTTTATTGCCCATTGGTACTGCGGTCACAAGTTTCGTCACCGTTTTATGCGCGACAAGCGTTTTCATCCGTCACAGCAGGCGTCGCACGATGCGCGCAACCGCTTCAGCAAGCGGCGCCACTTCAAGACGAACAGGTGGAACTACACGCAGGCGTACAAGGACATGCCGTGAGCAGTTCTCCGTTATTTGTCCGCCATTCTGCGTGGGAAGAGTTGAGTTGAAAAGGCAGTACTCATTTTTGAATGTGGTACTGTTGTTGATGTGGGGGATTCCTGTTGAACAACATTTCCTGCGATGCGTACACAAACGAGGCACACACACAAAAAAGAAAAAGAAAAAAAACGTGTGGGGTCAGCACAGACACGGTAGCAAGGGCGACTGACGCACGCAGAAACACAACAGCTCTGGCTTGTGACCGATCCCTACGGTCTGCAAATGCTTTCCTCCCTTTCTCGCACCTGGCGCCACTCATTGTGAGCCGTCACTTTTCTTTCTCCGTCGCATTTACTGGTTCCGCTGTCTCTCCCGTCAGTGTGACGCGAACGGCGTGCCTGCCACCTCGGATGCGCTTATTTCACTCGCCTTTGGCTATGACTAAAAGCTGTTTTTTTGCGACTCTCTTTCTTCTCGGATACACACGCAAACCAACACATGATCCTCATCTCTCTCCCTTTCTCTCTCTATTTTGCGCGCTTATACACACGTCTCTGGCTTTCATCGACTAGTACAGTCAACCCCTCTCTTTTTCTTTCACACATACACACACATAGACTGCTAGTACTGTTCCATTCTGTTGTTGGTTTATTTCTCGGTTACGCGTACACACATACACACATACCTATAGAGCATGGCGTCTGACGTGCGGGATGCGCTCGATGCAAGCATTCAGTTCGGCTCTGGCTACATCTGCGTCATGGGGCCACCCAGCTGCGGCAAGACCACGTGCATGCTGCAGTACTTGACGGCGCGCGAGGACCAGTTCCACGCGCTTCACACCGCGTCCGTGGACGGGCAGAACGAGGCCACCTCGCACGCCCTGACCACCTCCACGCCGCATCTTCAGAGGCGGTTTCAGACCGAGTACTTCTCCGCGCGCGCCATGTACCACGACACACTGCGTCGCTTCATGGAGCGCCTTGTCGAGGACGGAAAGCAGCGGAAGCGGCGGCGTGTTCAGAGCGACTGCACTGCACTCGAATTCGGGGCCACCCTGTCTCATTGGCTCCACCACCACGCGGCAGGCAGCGAGCTCCATCTCGTGCTCGACGACGCGGACGTGCTCGAGGAGGGCGCGGATGCTATGGACGGGTGGCTGAGCAACTGCGACTTGTCCGATGTGCCCGAGGGCAGCGGTGTCTTTGTGTGGCTCATCTCGCAGGTGCCGCTGCGGATTGCGAACTGCTTTCGCTTTCACTTCATTCCGGCGCCCGATGTCCGCGTGGTGTGCGCGTGGTTGGCGCAACAGTACGTGGCGCACGGCAATGCGTTGCTGGATGCCGGGCCAGCATCCGCAGACGCGCTCGCCTCTGTGGCGGAGGCGGAGGAAAACGCGGCCGGCAGCGGCGCCACGCCTGCGTCGTCATCGTCGTGCCTCGCACCGGCTGATGCGCACCGCTGCGTGGTGCAGGCCATCACGTACTACCGCTCCCACCTCCCCATGCGCGCGTCCATCGCCAGCAAGGATCTCAGGCACCTTCTCCACCGCGTCTACCAGCTGCTGCCCGCCCTCGTGGCTCTGGCGGGGCCGGTGGACGGGTCGCAGGTCGCGCGCCGACTCAACGCTGTGCATTACGCCACTGTGTGGGGCCGGCAGGGCGAGCTCGCGGCCGCCACAGGGGAAGACGCCGCCGCCCGCTCGGCCGCGACGCCGCTGGCGAACGCCTTGAAGCGAATGGGCTTATCGGCCGTGCTGCTGGCCTTCGCGGCCTTCTACGGCGGCGCGGTACCCAAGATGAAGCAGTACCAAGTGTTCGGGAGCGAGGCCGGCGGAGCTCCACCTCGCACCGCCGACGCGCACGCCCAGTCGCACCGTGCCGCCGTCCTGAGCGCGTCCACGCACCTGGTCACGACCTCGCGGCTTCTCTTTCTCTACGAGAGCATGCTGCGCATGTGCGTTCAGCACCTGGACCCGCTCGAGTTTGCCGTGCCGGAGGTGGCCCTGCACTTTGTCCACGGGTTTCTCTCGTGGGGCCTCTTGACGCGGGCCCAATCACAGCGCGGTCGGTCGTACCGCTGCTGGATTCCTGTGAGTGTCGCCGTTCAACTAGGTCGCGAGCTCTCTCTGAATCTGTTCGACCTCATCCCGTCCTAATGAGCGACGGAGGGGGAGAGGGATGGCGGATAGACTCAGTCACAACCATTGCATTTGCCATGCGAAAACAAAAACAACAACAACAGCACAACACTGAATCACCTTGATACGATGTATTCCCTTCTCTTGCTCGCTGCTCGTTGCATAGCTTGATCAGCTGCCGCGTACGAGGGAACTTTAGAACGCAACACACACACACACACACACACACACATATGTTCACGTCGAGACCCACCTGTGCTATTTCCCACTCCCAAACCTCGTCTCCCTCTCTCTCTCTCTCCCCCCCCCCCCTCCTCATTTTTGGAGCGCTTATCAAGCCCGTTTGCCTGACGCGCCGTCTTGCGTGTAGTCCCAGAGCCCATCGTGAGCACACGAACACAAAATAAATAGACTAAACTTGATATCTCTCTCCGCATTTAGACACCCTTTGGCGATGGCATTCAACATTCTTTCCTGCGCACGCGAGGACCGGCGTCGCATGTTCAACTGGGCAGGCCTGTTCATTGCGGTTGTCGGTGTGCTGTTGCTTTTGCTGACCTTCGTGACCGGCGTGGCCACGCCCGTCTTCCTGGCGGGCTACTGTGCCATTTTTGCATCGCTCCTGTCCTTCTTTCTGATCCTGGAGCACCTCTCGTGCTTCTCGGACCCCGAGTGCCAAACCAAGGTGGTGCGCATCCTCTTCATGGTGCCGCTGTACGCGCTCATTTCGTTCGCGAGCATGCTCGCCCCTGGCGCGGCCACCTATCTCAACGTGATTCGCGATGCGTACGAGAGCTACGTCATCTACGCCTTCTTCCAGCTGATGATCGCCTTGATGGGCGGCACCGACACGATCTACCGCTCTCTCATGGCGGAGGAGCAGCCACCCGTCCACCACGTCTTCCCAATGTGCTGCCTGGAGCCCATCAAAGTCAGCCCGACGTTTCTCCAGAACTGCCGCCTGTGCATCTTCCAGTTCATGGTGACGAAGCCGCTCGTGTCCGTGATTGTGATCATCCTGACAGCCAAGGGCCAAATGGGCACGCATCTCTTTGATGCCACCAAGGGCTACTTCTGGACTACCCTGGTGTACAACACATCCATCACCATTGCTTTCACGGCGTTGCTGTATTTCTATCAGGGTCTCAAGCACTTTATGGAGGGCCAAAACGCTCTCATGAAGTTCCTGTGTGTCAAGGCTGTCATTTTCCTCTCCTTCTGGCAAGGCCTTCTGATTCAGATTCTGGCCATGTGTGGGTGGCTGCCGCAGTTCTCGTACTGGACGGACGAGGAGACGCCAGAACGCCTGCAGGATTTGCTCATTTGCGTCGAAATGATGGCGATCGCCTTTTGGCACCGCTACTGCTTTGGCTGCGACGAGTACGATCACAGCGCGCGAACTGGCGACGAGCTGGTGCTGGATGACGCCACGAGCCAAGATGGCTTGCAGCCGCGCGTTATTCCGGCGATTCGCTACTCGGTTGTCGAGAACCTCAAGTACACGCTGCGCCACGAGGATGTTCTGACGGACTTCAAGGATATCCTGCACAACCGTTGACACGGGCTATGAAGACGCGGTACACGCGGCGTTCTTCGGCTCCCACCGTTCTCTCTCTCTTGCTGTGCCTCTTTTTTTGCCCTCCTTGACATTGCTGCACTTTTTGCTTCTTTGTGTGCTTGCCGTCGTCGATCACGCTTACCCGAAATGGAACGAAAGGTAAGACACCAACGGAAAAAAAAATTATATGCATTCGAGACACACTGACGACGGTGCACATGACGAGACTCTAACTGAGCCAGCCCTCGATTAGCATTTGTCGTCGAAGTGACCTTATCCGTGCGTCTGCTTGCGTGTGCGTGTGTGGTTCCCATCTACCCATACAAGCGTCTGTGCCACAGCCGTAGTTGACAATCTTGCACGTATTCCCGATGATTCACTCTTTGCTATATCACATTTCCTTCCGCGCCCCTTCTCTCTCTCTTTTTTTTTTCACTCCTTTTCGCAGTTATGTCGGCGAAGAAGTCGTTCAAGAAACAGGTCTCGCCTGAGGAGGCCGTCGAGGCCAAGAGGCAGGAGGTCGAGGCCCTCCAGTTCCAGTGCCTCGCTGTGGAGAAGATGCTAGGGATTAGCTCCGATCAAGGCCGCCGCGTCCGCGCCGAGACAGCGAGCGTCGCCCGCGATGTGGCGGTCAAGGACCAGCTCATCGATGACATTGACAAGACGCTCACGGATGACCTCAAGACGATGAAGAGCATCTCCACCCTGAGCGCGGAGCAGCTGAAGCAGCGCGAAGAGACCCTGCAGCGAGGCGTGACGGACAGCATCGCGGAGAACGAAGCTCTGCGCGAGAAGCTGCAGAAGCTGCTCGATGCTCGGCAAACCGAGCTGCGTAAGTGGGAGGACGATGTGGATGCCCAACAGCACCACATTGATCAAAAGGCACTTCTTTTTGGCATGCAGCTGAAAGAAACCCTCGCCCGCGTGCAAAACCGTACCACGTGAGTTTCACAGGCTCTGCGACAGCAGGCGCTTCTGTGCTGGCGACTGCCGTCCCCCTTCAAGCGGTTACACACAGGCACCGCGTCCCGACCGATGTAAATCATGCAGCCCCGCCCTCCTTGCTTTTTTATTGCGCTACAACCACGGATTTCACCACAAGAAACGAACTACTCGCAGGTGCATCTGAGCATTACTAGAGCAGCTCCTATGTCGCCAAAATAGGAGTGATCAAGCTCCTTGTCAGCGTTGAGATCAGCGGCGAAAACGGTACCCACCGTTAGCACGAACGTCCATTTTCTGAGCACTATTGACGAAGGAGAGGCTTCACCTACGCAAGCCAAAGCCGGGTCTGATTCGGGTGTATTGCTCCAGTCTGCCTTCTTTGTGTCACCGTTCACACATCCATCAACACTCTTTCTTTTCTGCTTGTCCCCCCTCCTTCCCACTCTTCCTCTTCCTCTCTCTCTCTCATACACACGCATATAGGGGACTACTTGATTCGATACGACATCCATCATGGCCAAAACATTCACCGCTGAAGAGCTCGCCCACTACGACGGGCGTGAGGGCCGCCCTCTTTACATCTCCGTGAAGGGCGTCGTGTACGACTGCACCTCCGCCTCCGACTTCTACGGGCCTGGCAAGGCGTACGGAGTGTTCGCTGGGAAGGAGGTCAGCCGTCCTCTTGGCAAGATGATGATCAGCGCCGACGAGGCCAATGCGGCGTGGGACAACTTGACGCCGGAGCACGTGCAAACCCTGAATGAATGGGTCGTCAAGTACGAGTCCAAGTACGCCGTCGTTGGCAAGTTCGTACCCGACGCTAACTTTGCCGCCCGCGGTGCTAGCTTCTCACCGTGAGATGGCACGTGTCACACACACACACACACACACACACACACACACACACACACACACACATGCACACAGTGTATGTGGGTTATTGTTGTTGCTTTTTTTTTGTTCAGGGTGCGCGCATGTGCGACGGTTTTATTTTCCCGTATGGAACAGAACACAGACAACTAGAACAGTATTCAAAGGCGGTGCACAGATTTTTCCATCTCTCTCTCTCTCTCTCTCTGTGCCTCAGGGTCTTGCGTTGTCCGTTCTGTGTGAGGCGTGCCGCTTAAGAAAGCGCAAGGCGCTCTGGCGTCCACGCACGTTTTACACTGAGGAGCACTGTCAAACGCTCCTCCTGTGTGCTATGCTTGACGTACTACAACAGTGTTGGTTGTCAGCTCCTCACCTTGTCTTCGTTTTTTTTTTTTAGCACTGCCCTCCCCCCCCCCCCCTCCTCCGCGACCGATCCCACTTACACTCCCCTCTTCTCGTTGTCTCGTTCTCGCATTTTCGCATTTTTCTGTCTAGGCTACGACCACACGTTGTAATTAGCCGACATCATCGACCCTTCTCCGTTCTTTTCTTTCTTTATTTCGTCTCATGTCTCAGACTGTTACCGACCGCACGGTGGAGTTCGTCCTGACGCACAGTGAGGGTGCGTCGCCTCCGCCGCTGGAGACGCTGACGGGCAAGCCGATCGAGCGGCAGCCGTGGCGCGAGGCGTACGACGACGTACAGAAGGACGTGCGCGAGGCTGTGTGGTCCCTCAAGACGGCTCTGGACGGCATCGAGCCCAAGACCTACACGCTCACCCGCAACCGCCTTTTCCCGCTCGCTGTCAGTGGACACGTCTCGCGGCTCTTCTCCAACCGCGCAGGCTACAAGCTGACCGAGTCCATGGAGGCGTGCGGCGTCTGGCAGCAGATGAAGAAGTGCGCCGGCACACGCAAGCGCCGGCGGCAAATCGAGAATGCGCGCGAGGACGCCGCAAGCGTCGCGTTTGCCGATATTTGTGGCGGCCCGGGCTCGTTCGCCGAGGCGCTGATGACCGTCGGGAAGCGGAACGGCTTTCCGCGCATGCAGGGCTTCGGCATGACGCTGGCCAACGTGGACAAGCTCGACTGGTACCCCGATCTGATTAAGCGCGGCTTCACGGTCACGTATGGTGTCGACGGCACGGGCGACATCTTCAAGCTCGCGAACATTGAGGCACTCGAGACGCTGACACGACAGGCGCCGCTCCTCCTCGCTGTGGCCGACGGTGGCTTCGATGTTGACTTCTCCGTCGCCAACTACCAAGAGACCATCTCCGCGCGCATCCTCTACGGCCAATGGCTGGCGGCGGTCAAGGTGCTGAAGCGCGGTGGGTCGTTTGTGTTGAAGCTGTTCGACACGTTTGCGCCGTCGACCCGGGCGCTGCTCTACGTGTCCACCTTTTTGTTCGACCGCGTCCACGTTGTCAAGCCGAAGCACAGCCGTGTCGTCAACAGCGAGCGCTACTTTGTTGGTCTCGGCGCGCGCGAGGTGCCGCCGGGCTGGATGGCATACCTCGAGTACTGCTACACAGAGGGGTTTACGGACAACGACCATGTACCGACAATCATCCCGTCTGCCTGGATGCAGGTCGACGACACGTTTATGAAGGGGATGGAGGCGGTGAATGCCTCCATCGCAAAGAACCAAATGATCGCGCTTCAGATGGTCATTGACGCCGCCCCGGGTGTGCAGGCCCAGCTCGACGCGCAGCAGGCACAACCCGCGCCAACGCAGTAGTTGAGCGTCGAGATAAACAAGCAAACAAACAAACAAAAAAAAGGAACTGAATGTTTTGCGCAGAGAAGGGGGCCATGTGTGGAGTCGGTCGACTCTTCACCCATTCTGCGACTCTCTCACCGTCCACAGGTCGGCGGAGGTCAGAGGGTATTGCCTCTCTCCCTCCCTTCTTTGTTTCTTTCGGCTTTGGAGAAACGTCACACAGCTGTAGCTTTTTTTTTTTTTTTGGCCTGTGCCTGTTGTTGGGCTCATTGTTGTCCGTACATCTTTGTCTTTTACACCAAGTCTCTGTATCCCATCTCACTTCTCCNCCCCCCCCCCCCCCCCCCCACCCATTACATCTTGACGATTCCACAGAGCTATCGCAAACGCAGTCTTTTAACAAGCTTATCGCAAAAACCCTCCCCCTCAACTGCAGGATGACCGCCCTTCGCCCCCACGCCGACCTCCCCCGGCGCAAGCTGCTCATCGTCGTCATGGACGGTGTCGGCATTGGCCCGCAGGACGAGTACGACGCCGTGCACGTGGCCAAGACGCCGTTCATGGACAAGCTCCAGGCGCAGCCGCACCGCTTCCGCTCCATCCGCGCGCACGGCACGGCTGTGGGTCTGCCGACCGACGCGGACATGGGCAACAGCGAGGTGGGGCACAACGCGCTCGGCGCCGGTCGCGTGGCGCTCCAGGGTGCGTCTCTCGTGGACGATGCCATTCACAGTGGCGAGATCTTCGCCAGCGAAGGCTACCGCTACCTCCACGGCGCCTTCTCGAAGGACAACAGCACGCTCCACTTCATTGGCCTGCTCAGTGACGGTGGTGTTCACTCCCGCGACAACCAGCTGTTCCCCGTGATTGAGCACGCCGCCAAGGACGGCGCCAAGCGCATCCGCGTGCACGTGCTGTACGACGGCCGCGATGTCCCCGATGGCAGCTCCTTCCAGTTCACGGAGGACCTCGAGGCCGTGCTCGCCAAGGTGCGCGCACAGGGCTGCGATGCGCAAATCGGCAGCGGCGGCGGTCGCATGTTCGTCACGATGGATCGCTACGACGCTGACTGGTCCATTGTCGAGCGCGGCTGGAAGGCGCAGGTTCTCGGCGACGCGCGTCACTTCAAGTCCGCCAAGGAGGCCATCACCAAGTTCCGCGAGGAGGACCCCAAGATGACCGACCAGTACTACCCGCCCTTTGTGGTGGTCGACGACAAGGACCAGCCCAACGGCACGATCCAGGACGGCGATGCGGTGCTGTGCTTCAACTTCCGCGGTGATCGTGTCATTGAGATGTCCCGCGCCTTTGAGGAGGACGAGAGCTTCAGCAAGTTCGACCGCATCCGCGTGCCGAAGATCCGCTACGCCGGCATGATGCGCTACGACGGCGACCTCGGTATCCCCAACAACTTCCTGGTGCCCCCACCGCAGCTGACCCGCGTGAGCGAGGAGTTCCTCTGCCACACCGGCATCAACATTTGGGCGTGCTCGGAGACGCAGAAGTTCGGCCACGTGACCTACTTTTGGAACGGCAACCGCAGTGGCAAGGTGGACGAGAAGCACGAGACGTTCTTCCAGATCGAAAGCGACCGCATTCAGTTCAACGAGAAGCCCAAGATGAAGAGCGCCGAGATTACGGCGGCCGCGATTGAGGCCCTCAAGAGCGACAAGTACGACGTCATCCGCATCAACTTCCCCAACGGCGACATGGTCGGCCACACTGGCGACCTCGCCGCCACGATTGTGGCCGTCGAGACCGTCGACGAGTCGCTGAGCAAGCTCGCGGAGGCGGTGGACAGCGTCAACGGCGTCTTCGTCATCACCGCCGACCACGGCAACTCCGATGACATGGCCCAGCGTGACAAGAAGGGCAAGCCGCTCATCAAGGATGGCAAGGTCGCCGCGCTGACCTCGCACACCCTCGCGCCAGTGCCGGTGTACATTGGCGGTGCCGGCCTCGACGCGCGCGTGGAGATGCGCTCGGACCTTCCGATGGCCGGCCTCGCCAACGTGACGGCGACCTTCATTAACATGCTTGGCTTTGAGGCCCCTGAGGACTACGAGCCCTCTCTGATCCGTGTCAACAAGGAGTAACCAAAGGAAAAAAAACACAAGTCGACCGTATCAGCACGTGCACATATGAAATCGGCACGTGTGTGTGTGTGTGTGTGTGTGGACACACAACAGGTGCGTCGCGTGTGGCATGCACAAGGTTAAAGAGTGAGGAGGCATGAACCTGGTGAACGAAAAGAAACATAATAACAACAACAAAAGAAAAAAATCCGCAATACAAAGAAGCACTCACAACGTGGACAATTTCCGAAAATCTGCCACCTGTGCACTTGAAAAAAAAAACACGTCAAACAGGACACTTTCACAGTCCAACTGTCTGCCAAAGACCACACTTCCGAAAATACATAAACACACAAGAAACAAAAAAATCAATTGTCGGTGACATATTTGCCAAAGCGGTGCCGCAAGTCTTGCACCATTCTGGTGCACTCACCGCTTTTTTTTTTTTCGTTTGTCCTTGACTTTCTCGGTCTTCGTTTCTTTTTCTTTGCCTTCCAAATTTTCCACTATCGAAATCCGTGCGACGCTGATTTTACCCGTGCATCATGAACGCTCTCCACAACAACGCCAAACAAACAACAACACCACAAACAAACGAAAAAAAAAGAGAGAGTTGTTCCTCTGCTGCCATCATCAAAAGTCATCTTATATCAAAAAAATATCTTTTGTTTCCGTATTTATTTTGTTGGCAAATCGTTCACGTGTGCGTGAGTGCGTTAACTGTCGTGAAACCAACATGAAGAAACATAAACGTATCCTCGCTCAGTACTGAATCAGCGCGATTGACTCTCAGCCTTCCTGGCTCGTGCATGTGCGTCAATTTGGAGCCAACAAGCGTTTTTTTTTTTGCGGTCGTTGTTACCCAGAGCACTGGCCAGCGCTCACATGGACTGGCTACTGTGACGGCATATCCGTTTCGCCCTTCCTGATATGCTTACCATTCTGGCACAAGCGTGACCCCACCCGTGTCAACAACACTGTGTGCCTTAGCATTCACCCTGCACCGCTGTTCCGTCCTCCTAAATCACCCTCTCACCCTTCATTTTCACAGTATCTCACACTTACACGTTGGTATCAACTGGTTCTGCCACATAGGTGGTGTTACCCTAAGTAGCCTGTTTCCCTTCTTACACTGCGCACTTCTGCTGTGACGTCTATTCACCGCCAGAACCCATCCCCGCACGTTTTCTTCTTTTTTTTTCGCGTTCATTCCTCACCATCTGTGCGACCAAACTAACGCACTCTCCCCACGCCGCGTTTTTTCTTTTTCTTTTCGGGCTCAATCACTCTTTTTTTTTCTCCCTTGCATCCAGTCAAGATGAAAATTCCCGGTATCATCGGCGGGCCCAACAACGCCGCGGTCAATCCCCGCATGAATGCCATTCGCGGTGAGATTCGCCCCGTGCGCCACTTCTCGACACTGCTGCTGCCCATGGCGATTCTGTTTGCGTTCGGCGGCATCTTCTACACGTTTTCATGGAACAACGAGCGCCAGAAGGCTGGCGGTGTGTGCGTGGACTGCGTGCGCCAGAAGGAAATGATCGAAGAGGTTTATTTCAACAAGAAGCCGGACTCCAAGAGCTACCGGTTGTAGGCGTCCTTCTGAAAGGCTCACCAAGAACGCCTTCCTTTTCTTTTTCCACATATTTTCCAAAGGTTGGCACTTCTGACACAGAGAGTGGCTGTTATTCGCGTGTCGTCACTGCAGTCACAAGGAAACTGTGCACTTTGACCTGATCACAGGGACACTTCAAACACCGAGGATTGATATAAAACGAGGAACAGGGGAAAGCAACTGCCTGTCCTCCCTCCACCTGCGTGAGCTGACAATGAAAGTCCAATGAGTTGATCTGTCTATGCTTCTCTGCGGCGGCCGCGCCACGGTGGTAACAAACACACCACCTCATATGGCCAGCATGCTTTTATTATTATTATCTCTGTTGTACTCCTATCCAATCGCCTCGCTCACCGTGCTGGCTTTTTACTTCCCCTCTTGCTTTCACACTGGCACATCTCACACCTTCCCACTTTTTCTCCCTCTCCTCCCGTCTTGATATACGTATGCATTTGTTTTACACATCGATTTAGGTGCAATCAGACAGTGACAAGAGCCCCTCTCTCTCGGTATCATCAGCTTTCCTTTTCCCTCCCTCTCCTCATCCCCCACCCCTCGTGCGCACACACACACAGACGTGTACATACTCAGTGGAAGCGTACGTTTAGCGGAAAAGACCATTTCATAGCCATGGCCGACCTTCTTGCGCAACTGGAGCAGGACTTCATCTCCATCCAGCAGGCGGATCCCTCCCTCGCGGACGGCTCCAGGCTCGTCTACGATCGCGAGGTGCCCTGCGAGCTGCGTGCCATGCGAGGCGCGGAGTCCTCGGCCGGGTCGCTCGAGCAGATGAAGATCAAGGTGCTCACCTTTGGCGAGGAGCGCAACCTGGCCAGCCTCCGTGTGGAGGTGAGCACAGAGGCCGACATTTTCTTTCACTACACGTGCATCATCAACGACCAAGGCTTCACGCGTCTCCGCGAAGACCAGAACCTGGTCTGCGAGTTCTACGAGTTCCTCATGACCCTCCTCAAGATGTTCAACCGGTGCATTCGTGAGCCCGGCCGCTTCATTGCCGCGCTTCTGCTGGGCGAGGATGGCACCGCCAACCTCGAATTTGTCGAGAACCTCGAGTACAAGCTAGTCAGCGTGTTGGTGCTTCCGTTTAGGGCATCTCCGCCAGAAGTGGTGCGCGAGCAGGCGCAGTACCGCTACAGCGCTGTTCGCGCGCGTCTGGACCTTGTCACCGAGCAGATCAAGCGAGCGAACCCAGCGCGCCGGTAAAAGGGAAGCGCAGAGAGAGAGACACACACAAAAAAAAAAGAGTAGAGAGTGAAGCAGCAGTCAACACAATATCGTGCATGAAGTGAAAAGCAACAACAACATCAACATAGACATGTATCACCACACAACAAGACACAGTGAAACCCACAAGGATGCTCTATCAGGCGCTCGCCTTTGGCGCGCACTTGTGGCAGATTCGGGTGCTGAGTTGGCTGGTGTGCTCGCTGCGATGGTCACCCAAACGCACCTGCACTGGCGCACAACAAGAGGACATTTTTGGAAGGCATTGCTTGCTCCTCTTTTTTTTTCTCTCTCTCTCTACTATTCTTCCATTTGTTTTGTCACCCTTCCGTCGAATATCTGCTTGCGAAGGGGAGGACACGTTTAGAGCAACAACTTTTTGTTTTCTTTTCCACTGTTTGTGATTGTGTTTCAGTTTTTGTCTGTTCATCTGTCAACTCGCATCGAGTTGCGCAGACAAGAAAATCACACGAAAAGAAGAATAGAACAGGACCTCGCATTGCCTCTCATGATCTCTCTAGCGTGTGTGAGTCCTCCACCGTTGTGCTGTTCTTGCACTGCCTCGCAAACGTCGTTACCACGATGTCTGCTCCGTAGTCGTGATGTTTTGCTGACAAGGGAGAAAACGCAGACGCTTCTCTCAAGCTCTCTTTCTCTCTCTTCTCCGCGCTGACGTCAGAGAAGCGGTTGTGCCTTGCCTGTGGGATGCTCACTTTGTGGTTCGTCAGAGAGCTACAAGCATCGATCTTCGTTCTCAAATCTCTCACTCTCTCCCCCTTCGTTCCTCCACAATTCATAGTGCTCTTTTTCACACAGTTTCGTGCGTGTGCAAGTTCGCAAGAGGGTTGTTTTTGTTGTTGGCTGCTGTGTGTTGCACACTTTTCGAGCTGCTTTTCTGTTTAGCCCACCGTTACGTCTTGGCCCTCACGAACTCGCCTCCCCCCCTTTTTTTTTACCTCACCCACTGTTCTGCACCTTGTGCGCGCGTATATAGCTGATGCGCCGCACATTCCTCCTTCTTGCCACGGCTCGCGCGCTGACACCTGTCGAGGTACTCAACACGGTGCGCAATGACCCCGGTATGACCTCGGAGTACTACGCGAACCGGTACTTTGGCAAGGACAACACCATGCGCGTCCACGCCTGCCTGTGGGGCGAGTTGAAGCGGCACGGCAAGGTCACGATGGAGCGGCCTGACGGTGCCAATGCCGCGCCACGGTGGTATCCCGTGTTCGGCAGCCCACGCCCTCACCGTGCCCGACGCCACAACTCGGAGGACGAGGACCTTTCCGTGCTCACGGAGGCACCGGACGACGCGACTGCGCGCTCCGCCCCGCCGAGGTCGACCTCACCTGTCGCAGAGGACGTGGAGGCGCGAGCGAGCAGCCGAGAGCAGTTGGCCGCGGCGTCGTCAGTGGAGTTGGAAACCGCCGTTCTGCACACTGTTCAGGCAGAGCCTGGCATGGACATTCAGCAGTACATCCGCCGCCTCCCTGTGCCACTCCAGCGCGACGCACCCGGTGCGTTCAAGCGCCTTCGCGAAGCTGGTTTGTTGGAGCGGAAAGCAACCTCCCAGGGTGCCTTTGTGTGGTATTGAGAGAGACATGCGGAGCTCAACTCTGCGAGTTTCATCCCGCAACGCGCACGGCGTGTCTGTGCACGCAGATGCATACTGCCTTTTTGTTTTGTTTTGTTTTGTTTTGCATGGTTTGTTGTCGTTGCTTTACCTCTGTTGGTCTTCCATTTATGCGCCAACGTTCACAGATTCCTCTCGTCGCCGCTGCGCGTAAGGAAAGGCAATAAAACAAATTGAGCACATATTTAATTGCCAAGTGGCGAACACACACGCACGTGCGAAGACGAAGTATTTCACGTCGTGTGAACCAGTCACGTCAAGGCCTCACGCGCTGGCACCCTTCGCCAGATGCGTTGAAGGTCCTTGCCCATTTGTGGCAGCAACCTCATTCTTCCTGTTCTCATCTCATTTCTACCTGCGCAGTGCCAATTCATCTGATAACACGAATGCCAACTCATCTTCACCCTCGCTTTCGTTTCCCCCTTCCTCACTTTTGTTCCTTTCTATTCTATAGGTTCTTTTCTGAGTCCTTTTGTGAACGCGTACTCCACTACATTCGAGAGCTGTATCAACCGTCGTTATTCGTCTCGTTAGTGTTGAGTTGTGCCCGCCTTTTTCTCTCTGTTTTAGCCTTGCTATTCCGCACCGAGCAGGTTGGAACTTTGCAAGCTGTGATACGACACCATGTCCGGCCCCACCACCAAGAAGTCTGTCGACGATTTGCAGAGGCGCACGGGCCTGACCGCCGCGATCGCCAAGGAGACGTTCGATGCGTATGGCTACACCGGCGGCCTCGCTGCCTTTGTGATGAACTACGCAGACCTTCCGGACACTTTTTTCAGCGACCGTGCAGTTGCGACGGAGAACGCTGCGTCTATTAACGACGAAGTGCGTGGCTTGTACGCCAAGGCTCGCGAGATCAAGGGTGCATCTGGCAAGGCTAACAACGAAGTGTGGAAGGCTGTTGAGGAAGCCATGGCGACGACCGGCACCGCCAGTGCAACACCGACCGCGACGTCCACCAGTGCGAAGCCGACGATCGACAGCAAGCCAGCTGCGCCGGCTTCTGGTGCTGCCAAGTCTGTGTTTGGTGCGCCTGCCGCTGGTGCTCCAAAGTTTGTGTTTGGTGCGCCTGCCGCTGATGGTGCCGCCGCATTCCCCGACAAGCCAGACAGCCAGCCTGCTGCTGACGCCAAGGCCAAGACCAAGACCAAGCCCGCCGCTCAGGAAAAGGCCGACAGCAAGACGGCTGCGCCTGCTGCTGATACCCCCAAGTCCGCCTTCGGTGCACCTGCCGCTGATGGCGCCAAGTCTGCCTTCGGTGCCGCCGCTGCCACTCCGGCAGCTGGTGCTTTCGCCTCTGCGTTCGGCGCTCCTGCCGATGGTGCTCCCAAGTCTGCCTTCGGCGCGCCTGCCGCTGATGGCGCCAAGTCTGCTTTCGGTGCCGCCGCTGCCCCGGCAGCTAGTCCGTTCAAGTCTGCGTTTGGTGCACCTGCCGCGGATGGCGCCAAGTCTGCCTTCGGCGCCGCGGCTGCCCCGGCAGCTAGTCCGTTCAAGTCTGCGTTTGGTGCGCCTGCCGCGGATGGCGCCAAGTCTGCCTTCGGTGCTGCGGCTGCCCCGGCAGCTAGTCCGTTCAAGTCTGCGTTTGGTGCGCCTGCCGCTGATGGCGCCACCGCATTCCCCGACAAGCCAGACAGCCAGCCTGCTGCTGATGCCAAGGCCAAGGCCAAGCCCGCCGCTCAGGAAAAGGCCGACAGCAAGACGGCTGCGCCTGCTGCTGATACCCCCAAGTCTGCCTTCGGTGCCGCCGCTGCCACTCCGGCAGCTGGTGCTTTCGCCTCTGCGTTCGGCGCTCCTGCCGATGGTGCTCCCAAGTCTGCCTTCGGTGCTGCGGCTGCCCCGGCAGCTAGTCCGTTCAAGTCTGCGTTTGGTGCACCTGCCGCTGATGGCGCCAAGTCTGTCTTCGGTGCCGCGGCTGCCCCGGCAGCTAGTCCGTTCAAGTCTGCGTTCGGTGCGCCTGCCGCTGATGGCGCCAAGTCTGTCTTCGGTGCCGCGGCTGCCCCGGCAGCTAGTCCGTTCAAGTCTGCGTTCGGTGCGCCTGCCGCTGATGGCGCCAAGTCTGCCTTCGGCGCCGCGGCTGGTGCCAGCACCGATGCCGTCTCTCCGCTTGCCGCCGCGATTGCCGGGACGGAGGCGGCCGCTGCACCGGCAGCCAACCCCGCTCCGTTCGCCTTTGGATTCGCCGCCGGTGCCGCCGCCGCACCTGGCTTTGGCTTCGGTTTCGGCACAGCCGCCACGCCCGCCAGCCCCGCCGCGGAGGAGGCCGAACCCGAGCACGTCAAGGCGCCACGGAAGCCAGCGAAGCCCTGTGAGGCGACGCACTTCACTGGTCCGTTCCTGGAGATGCCGACCTTCTGGAAAGAGGAGGTGGTTGGCCGAGCAACGCTGTTTAACAAAAACAACGGCTTCATGGAGGCCCACAGCGATGAACTGCGTCCGCGTCTGCTCAAGTGGGTGGAGAGGGCCAGCTTCTACAAGTTTCCTGTTCAGTACGTGGAGATTGAAGATGAGGACGATGAAGTCGTGCGGGTGATCATCAAGGATGCCGACCGCACATTCTTCGCCAAAGATCACCGTTCCAAGCTGGTGATCTTCTTGAACGCCATGTACAACGAGTTCAACGCGTACGGCCAGGCGATGAGTTACCTGGCTGCGTTGTGCATGCTCGCGCTGGACGAGGAGGAGACCGCCTCCGTCTTGCGCTTTGTGTCCACGGAGTACATCAAGGGCCACTGGGCAGCAGAGGCCGTTGGCTTCGCGACGAGTGCGTGGGTGGTGGAGTACTTTATGCAGCAGATTGTGCCGGATGTGGCAGCGCACCTGCAGAAGCTCAAGTTCTGGCCTGACACCTATCTCCAAAAGATCCTCACTGGCCTCTGTATTCACGTGCTGGAGTTCGAGGACATGTTTGAGTTCCTCGACGCCTTTGTCGCGCAGGGCATGCTGTACCTGATCAGGTTCTGCATCGCTATCACCGAGCACTTCCGGACGGAGATTCTCGCCATTACGGACTCTGTGCAGGCGAACCAGCTGTACGAGATCATGCGCCTGGACTCCCAGATGGCCGACAAACAAGACATCCGCGCCATTCTCAAGCGCGCGCCAAGCATCGACCTCGGTGAGGATGGTACCCGGTTGGATGTGATTCGTGCCAACATGTACTCCGAGAAGATCGAGCCACGCATGCGTCGCGCACCCGCGGCGCCGACGTTCGAACCGTGCGAACTGTGTGAAAAGAACCGTCCCACCTGGTGGTGCGAGGACCTCGGTGCTGTCTGTGAGGCGTGCAAGGATAAGAACCCTGACCACGAATACGAGTCCTATTAGGAGAACGTTAAGACCGCACCTCAGATATAATAAAAAAAACACAACAAACCGAGTGATGGTATTGACAAACGAAAGTAAAACAAAAGAACGAGAAAAAATATCACTGTAACGCGAATAATCACGTACTAAAGAGAACGAGTGCATCTACACGTAACATTTTTAATATTCAGGTGTCTGTCTGCGCGTATGCACAGGTTTTTTTTGTTGGCCTCTGGTCTTTCTCCTGTCTTTTTGGGGTCGCAGATTTTGGTTGAAATCTTTTGTTGTTGTTTTGCTCACGGAGTGGCGCGGTGCGCCAAGGTGACCGGCACATTTTTTTTCATGTTGTTGTTGTTGTTTTGAGTTCCTCTTTATGAATCAAAGGAAGCAAGGCGAAAACAAACAAAAAACGCGAAATGGGAATAGCACCCGCAAGCGCCGTTTTCAAAACAGTTCAGAGTGCAGGTTAAACTGTCGGCACCTCCTATCGTGGCGTACCCAGCGTGCACGAGTGAGATGGCTAGAGTATGGCCCCATGTCTTGACTGTCATTGCCGCTTGAACCGCTTAACTCATCAGCACACGTCTTTTGTCGTTGCTGTCAGTGGTGGTGTGCATGCAAGTTTACCATTCCTGCCTTGCGCGAGGCCGTCCAGCTACTGGTCACCTGTATTATCCTTGTGCTTTTTCTCTACCGAGTCGCACCTCTTTTTTTTTTTTTTTTGCTTTCCACTCATTCAGCCCCTCTCTTCCATCTCTGCCTCCCTGTGCTTCACCACTTCCCCGCCCTTTTTCTTTGCCCACGCGTGCGCCACTAGTAACAGTGCGTGTCTGCTGCCCAACTTTGCTGTGATGGAGATGAAGCGCATGGTTACCCCCAATTATGGCGTGTTGCGCTCTCTGCCCAGCGCCACCGTGCACCGACTGCTTGTGCCTGTGACCATGGCAGCGTACGCTGTGTCGATGCTCCTCTTTGTCTGCGCGCTGGCAAACATCCTGCCTGACTGGACCTTCTGGCTCCGTCTCTCCATCGGCTTTTGGCTGTTTGGCAACACTTGGAGGCGTGCCGTGCCGCTCCTGTGGGCCGAGCACGGGAAGCTCTCGTACGAAGCGGACGTAACCGTCTGCGCATCCAGTCCTCAAGGCACCACCGCAGCAGAAGGCACGTATGCCAACAAGGAGTTTGTGACACTGCGTATCCGGACACTTCAGTGGTGGTCTCATCTTTCCCAGACCGTGTGCGACGCGACCCTGCTGACCCTGGCGAGCCTCTCTGTCCTACTTCGGTACTCGCACGGTGCTGCCCTGGCTCTTGCGTGGCTTATTCCGCCCAGCGCTGCGCCGGCCGCCGCCACCTCGAGCACGCTTTTTTACGTGACTTTTTGGACGCTGCCGCTGCTGAATGTGGCGGCGTCGATCGCGTTCTACGGTGTCGCGCTTGGCCTGAATCGGATGAATCCCGACCGCCTCGCGTCGCCGCGCACGCACACCGCGCTGACTCTGGCGGCCTGCGTGATCCCCCTCTTTTCGGTTCCGGCGCTGCTGGCCTCCATGTCCGCCTTCTCGTGCACCACCACGACAGACAAGCACCCGCAGGGGGTGATGACGTTTGCGCCGGCCACGCGCTGCGGCAGCACTATTCACCGCGTGCACAGCGTATTTGCTGTGCTTTTCCTCGCCCTTGGTACTCTTGCCATGGAAACAGCCATGGGTGGCAGTCAGCTCCTCCAAGGACCACGACCCATCACGGCGCCGCTCGTCTTTCGCTGCTCGAAACTGACCAGTGAAGTCTCTCTGGCCGTGAAGTGGGTGCTGATCTTTGTCTTCACGCTCGGGCCCCACGCCATTCGCACGACTTTGGTCCTCACCACAGGCATCTGCGCCGTCGGCTTTCTGCTCACGCGAAACTGGCGCATGTCCAATGAGGGTGTCCTCTGGATCGCCAGCTCCGTGTCGTCTTTGATCGTGGTATTCGCGAATGCCCTTCTTCTCGTCATTTCATTTTTTGTCACCCCTCCTCCGCAGTGAGGTGTCTCACGCATTTCTCTTCTCGCAACGAGCGAAATCCAAAAGAGACAATGAGAGGCGTTTGATAGGTGTGGAGCATGGTGAAAAAACGTGAGAGAAACATCAGAGTGCGCGCCAGACAGCGTGTGCGTTCGCGATTGCCCGTTGTCTTGATTGTTGATCATTTTGTTGTTGTTGCTGTTGTCTTGGTTTTCCGCGTTATCGTTCACCTCTTCCTTTTTATGACTGGACCCCACTGTCGCGCGTGGTATTGATGGCTCTCTCTTTCTTTTTGCCAGTTGCTTTCATCCTTCCATGGTATCCATCATCAACAAAATTGGAACCGCTTCGTCTTGTCGTTTGCTCAGCCAGTGATGCTTAGAACCAATTCTAAATATTTGAATCAGAACCAGAGCCAGAGCCAGAACGGGAAGACTGTGAGGATATGCGTTTCAGCAACTCACTGCCTTGATTTTGTGATCTTTTTTCTTCTTTCTTCCGCTTCCACACACCCACACACACATACGCACACACACACACACACACACACACACACCACATGTGAATATGCCCACCATCATCTCTTCTTTCTCCTCCCTTTTTTTCAAACTCGACCTTTCTTGTGTCACGCCCAAACGCGATCAGTATAGGTGCGGGAGCGTCGCTGATCTGTTTTTCCTCTTGTTTTTGCTTAGCACTGCACTGTCCGTGCGCGCATGCTTCGCTCCGTGTGCCCTGCAGCCAAACTACTATTGTTCTTGTTCACAGCTTGACTCCCCACGCGTGTGTGTGTGTGTGTGTGTGCTGACTAACCACTAGATTTGTTTTTACTCTTCGGTGAGACCACGACGACCTTCTCCTCGTCTTATTGCTTCTTCCTCCACTTGGCGCGTTTACCGTTGGCATGACACTCACGTCTTCGACTCCAGCGCCGGCTGGCGGGGAGACGCGCGCGGATGTGCCGTCCTCGTCACCGCCCGTGTCGCCCGCGGGCACGTCGGCCGTCACGCGGTCGTGGTCTGACGTTGACCGCGTGCAGCTCATGGCCACATTCGCCTTGACGTCCTTCACGTACAGCTTTCTGGGTCAACCCTTCTTCTTTGCCATTGCGCGGCAACAGTGCTCGCGCCAGTTCATCAGCGCGTCTGAGATTGTGCGCGACGTGGTGAACACCTACGGTGTGCGTGGCCTCTACCGCGGGGCTGGCGCCGCCATATCGGGCACGGTGATTAGCGAGCTGGTGTACTACGGCAGCGTCGAGTACTTCAAAGAAAAGCTGCCAATGAAGGATCGCGAGTGGCGCAGCTTTGGTGGCGGCATGCTCGCCGACTTCCTCTCCGCACCGGTCTTCAATCCGTTTGCGGTCGTTTCGCAGGTGCAGATGGTCGCGGGCTCGTCGTTCGGCAGCGGGCACAACTACATGTCTGCCTACCGCACCATGATCACACTAATCCGTGAGCAGGGCATCGGCTGCCTCTTTCGCGGCACAGTCCTGACGCTCTTGGTCACACCGCTGACCGGCGCCTGGTGGTTTGTGTACGAATATTTCAAACGCGTCGCCTACGACAACGCACCGAGAATAGGCACGTGGCTGAGCGCGGCACTGCCCGCACGCGTGCTTGCTGCCGCACCGCAGTGGACGCGCTCGTCCACGGACAACCCCCTCATCAACTGCGCGGTTGGTGCTGCCGCGAGCACGGTCATGGGAGTCATCATGAACCCTGTCTTTGTGATCCGCTTACGGCTGCAAGTCGGCTCCAGCTTTGCCGGCGTGCGGTTCCCGCTGTTCGCCGTGATCCGCGACACGGTATCGCAGGAGGGCGTGCGGGCCCTCTGGAAGGGTCTGGGCGTCAACCTGTTTACGGGAGTCATCGGCGGTTGTGCGTTCGGAATTACGTATGAGGGCAGCAAGCAGCTCTCCGACAAGGGTGCGTAATTGGCGCGCGAGAGAGAGAGAAAACAAAAGCACAGTAAACTGCACCGTGGTGCCGCACACTCTCGCATCGTCTGCATCCTCGACGCACTCTACGCACGTGCGGAGCGTACTGGTTTGTGAAGCAGGCCCTCTCACGTTTTACCAGGCCTATGGTACGTTCCCTTTTTCGCTGGCTTCCACCTTCTTCTTTTTTCCATTTTCACAGTGTCACTCAATCATCTGCCGAGGGCAATTAAACCAGGAAACAAGAATATATATAATGTACCACCGTGCTCTACGGTGCACTCTGCCGCTTCGTAGGGTCTTCTGAGTTGGAGCGACAGACACACAGATTGACGACAGGCAACTGGATCACTGGTACAGCATTCATCCCCATCACGTTGCTGCCTCCTGGAAAAAAAAAACACGTTAACGGTCTCTCGAACCGCTATCCCCATGCGCCTGCTGCATCGTACCAAATTATTCCTCTCCCTCCCCTTTATCTTTTTCTTAATCCCCTATGTGTCTTTACCTCTCATTCATCGGGCTCATTTGAAACAGCAAACACATTCTCCCCTTCTCTTTTTAATCGTGATTCTGCAAAGAAGAAAAAGCATTTTTTTTCTGTCTCGCTCTGTCACTTCCTTCATTTCGTTCCTCCCCTTTCCCTTCCTCCCCTTTTCTTTTTCCCCTTTTTCTTCCACCAGCCGATAGATTTTTTTTTTCGAGCGTTTCATATCCTGCTCATTTCAACTCGCATATCCAAAACACAGAGCTATTATTTGCTTGTTTTCAGTTTTCCAATTTTGCGGTTGTGTAGAACACCTACGATTGCGTGCGTGTGTATCCGCCCAGATTCTCACTATCAGAAGAGAGACAGTGACGGCAGCACCACAAACCGTTTTCTGATTTTCGCAATTTTTTGATCAACGCCAAAACAAAAAGCAACGCACAGTTGATTCTCTTTTTCTACTTTTTTTTTCGTTTTGGCTTGCTCGTGGTTACTCCAGACTTGCTGCTTCTTCTGTGCACTCAAGCGCTGGGTGACTTCTTTTTTCTTTCTTTCATTGGGTGAAATATCTCAAACCGACCGTCAACTTCGCATAGAAAGACCTTCCCTCATTTCATTTGTTGGATTGTCCCAATCAAGAGTAGCCTTCTTTTTTTTTCCACCCACGTTAGTCCCTTCTTCGCACCCTTCATTTCCCGTGAGCTCGTTTTTTTTTCCACTCGCCCTGTGGTGTCCCCGCAACGCACACTTGTCAAAGGAGACATCTTTCTCTCCGTGAGGCAGCGACGCATCTCTCCCGTGCCTCGTGATCGTCTCCAAATACATATCCGAACACCCCCCGCCCTCCCAGAATGAACCACTTCGGACCCGGTGCGTGCCACGGTGCTCACCCAGAGCACGGCGCCTCTTTTTTCCCGATCCCCGCGCTTCACGAGGAGCAGGTCTGCTCGATCTGCCACGCGACCGCGTTTCGCTCCGAGGCGGCCTGGTACGGCTGCCGGTCCGCTCACTGCGACTTTGTGCTCTGCCACAAGTGCTTTGAGGTGGAGGAGACACTGCTGCCCACGACGCAGGTGGTGATGCGCAACCCTGATCTGCCCTACACAGACGCACCGCGTCGCCCCATCGCCGTCCACACACGGCCCAAGCTAAACAGCTTTCAGCTCGCCCCGATCTACCCCGGCAAGCTGATGGAGATTGTCTCGCGCGCGATTTCCAAGGAGGACGGCGCGACCTACTTCCGTCTTCAGAACGGCGGCTGGATCTGCTCGAGCAACGTGGTGATGCTCATGCCCACCGATGCCGTCAGCAACATCACGAGACTGGCGGAGGTGCACATGGTTGGCGCCGAAGAGTCCGCACAGCGCGTCATGCTGGGCGTCGAGGCGGCCGAGTTTGTGGCGCCTGCGCGTCTCCGCGAGGACCACTTGGTCGCGTGCCTGCGCGAAAGCATGCAGCTCATCGACGAGAACATGCCGTATGGGATGGTCATGTCCGCGCTCGCCTTGTACCCGCTCCTCACCGCACCGGTCAGCGCGGACGGGGCGGACACCGTAGAGAACGAGGAGGACAGCAACGCCGGCGTGCCGCCGCAGCCCACCCGCGGCTTGCGGTCCGCGCTGCCGCCGGCTCGTGGCGGTCGCGGTGGCAGCCGTGCGTCCTCGTCCTCGTCTGCCGGTGCCTGCCGCAGCGAGCGCGTGCAGACGACGCTCCAGTTTGCTCACTTCGTGCTGCACGCCGCGCTCGACGACGCGGCCCGTCGGGAAGAGCTGCAGGAGCCGCTGGAGCAGGGCACGTTCCTCTCGCTCTACGGCGATGTCATTGGCGGCTGTCTGCTGACCCTGCAGCGGCTCAGCGCGGTGGAGGGTGTGGTGCTGCCCGAGGCGTTTGTCGCGCTCGTGCTGCGCGCGCTCGGCTACTACGCGACGGTGACGTCCACGCTCCTCCGCCGCCTCCAGCCCGGCGAGGACGAGGGCTTCCACGCCCAGCGCCTGTCCCACCACGCCGTGCAGCGCGACAACACCGACTTTGCGCGCGAGCAGTACCGCGTGTACCACGTGGCACGCGCCATGACGGCGCTCTGCTCCGAGCTGCTGCAGACCGCGCTGCACCGCTACCCGCTCTGGCTCCGCCAGCTCACTCCGCTCCGCCACCAGCTCATCTACATCAAGGACGAGGCACTCGAGAGCCGCTTCTGCGACCTTGTGGCGCACTCGCTGACGAGCCTGTGCACCGCGCCGACGAGTCAGCGGCAGTTCTCGCAGGTCGACGCGCTGGAGATTGCGGTGCGGTTGCTCAAGAAGGCAACGCTCGCGGTGAGCCAGATGTCGGTGCTGCGGATGATCCGCGCCGGCGTTCACAAGGACGCGCGCAACATCGCCGCCGTGGCGAGTGTGATGCTGCCGTCCATCATGGACACCCTCGTGAAGCCCCACAGCCCGTCCGTGGTTGTGGCGGCCCTAGACTGCCTGAGCGAGCTCGCCTTCAACGACCCGCGGCGCGAGGCGGCGGTCAGCTTCGAAACGCCGAAGCGGCTCATGTCCCGCGCCGACGAGGAGGACGACCGCGGGTCGGACATGACGTCGAGCGGGGGCCACGCGCTGTGCACGTGCTCGCAGGCGCTGCACCCCGGCTGCGCACCGTTCCAGACCTTGCACGCCTACCGCCTCAGCGGCGGCATCAAGGTCGGCCTCTGCGCGGAGTGTGCGAGCCACCACCCGCCCGGCAACGTGGAGGAGCTGTCAGAACCGCAGTTTGCGCACTTCCAGTGCCAGTGCCCTGTCTGCGCCCGCCGCCCCGCGCAGCGCGCTCTGCCCCCTCCCTCCGTCCCCGCGACCTCGTCGATCAAAAGCATCCAGAACAGCGAGCTCTGGGCGCACGTCTCGCAGCGCGTCCGGGCGGACACGGACAACGCCGCCATCCTCAACAGCGTCGGCCGCCTGGCGCTGCGCCTGGCACCGCCGGTGAGCGTGGTTCAGTCGCTGGCGGCAGCGCTCGTGCACAAGTCCTCGCTCGCCCCGTGCGCGGAGGCGGCCCTCGCGGTGGCCGCGAACCGTCACATGCCGCCGGTGCACGAGCTGCTCGTGAAGCACCCGAGCTCTCTGCTGGCGCGCTACGTCAGCTCACCGTACGCGGCGGTGGAGGTCGTGAGCAGCTACGGCAGCCGCGCGGCGTCCCTGCGCAAGCCGTTCGGTGGAGTAGACTACGTCACGCCGTCGCAGAGCCACATGAAGAGCGAGCTGGGCCTCTCGCCGTCGCCCAGCATTCCAGGCTCCACTGGCATCTCCACCTCGGCCCTGACGGACCGCCACGGCAGCAGCAGCGTCTACCTGGCGCACCCTTCCATAGACCTTTTCCCCACGACGTCCCCGGCCGCTTTTGGCGCGAGTGTGCAGGGGCAAAGTTGATTTTGTTCATGTTATCTTCTTTTTTTTTTTTTGCTGACCACATGTTGACGCCACGCACTGAGAATGGAAAGGAGTACGATAACATCCGTGTGTATGTATGCACGACGAGGCGTTCGTGGGGCCACGTTTTCCTCAAAACGTGTGCATGGTGGGGCGGGCCCTCCATCCTCCCCCCCCCCCCCCGCCACTCTCGATGACTTTGTTTTTCTCTTTCTTCTCGTGAATGTGTGGTGTCAACTCCCTCGTCCCCCGTTGTTTAGTCTCCCGCGGTCTTTGTGTTTTGTTTCCTGTTGACTGGCTCGTCCTTTTTTCAGTGAAGGACGCGCCTTGTTTTCCGTCTCACGTCTGTCGGCACAGCACGCACGCCAGATGTGATAGCTTGTGCGAGTCTCAGGCAACGCTGGTGCCTTGCAGCTACCTTTCCTGACACCTTTTTTCGGGGGTGTATGCGTGTTGCGCTTTCCCCTGACGTGGCGGAGAGTTGTTTTTTTTTTTTTTGACCTGTCTTCACATAGAGTATGGTTTTCTACGTGCGTTTGTGCGTTTGTTTGTTTTTCCATCGGGTTGATACGGTCATAGTTGCTCCGTTTTTCCCCTGCCCACTTTTCCTGTTCCAAACATGACATGCAGTGCGGGCAACATGGGTTCCTTGCTTGAACGATACAGACTACTTTCTTCGAGCTGCGTGTCAGGCAGCCGTGTGATACAGTGGAATTTCCTCTTTCCTTCCTCCATACACCTTACCGCTGACGTTGCGTGCAATCGCACGGCCACGAGCCCAGCAGTAAAACCAAACAGAAATTCAAAAAGAAAAAAAAGAGCACTTGGGTGACTTTTCCTCGCGTCTGGGATGTCCCCAGAGCGCGCACCGTCTCCCTGGTTTTGTCGCGCGCAGGAAGGGCCGCGTCGGGCATCTCCGGAGCACGCTTGGTGTGCGGAGAACCTGAGGGGGGAACGAATGTCCAGACTTCCACAACACAATGTCGCGGACACCTTCTTTGCATGACACGTTCTTCTCAATGACGGCTGTACCGCACCCTTTGCGCGAGGCCGCACATTGTTCACAGCCTTACTTTCGGTGCGTCACTCCTGTCTATCCATATATCCATATCCATCTCTTCCGATATCTGCCACATGGTTTTTGTTTTTTTCATTGCCTGTCACGACGGAGAGAGCTGCAGAAAACAGCGCAAGACCACACAGTCACACAAGAGTGCCTGAACCGACGCGCAAGAAAGAACGAAAGCAAAAACAACACAAAAAGGATCGAATGGACAGTGGCGCCTCTACGCAGGACGAGCGCATCGCCGAGCGGCGGGCGCGGATTCGCAAGCGCCTCGACCAGGAGGGCGGCGTGGCGGATGGGACCGCCGGCAGCGCTGATCCCGCTCGCGTGGTCGACAAGGCAGGGCCGCGGCGTGCTGACCAGGCCCTCGATGCACAGGCCACGCTCTACTTTGAGGCGGCGCAGGCCGTGCGCGACGTCAAGGAGGGTGCCAGCGCCAACGAGGCCGACCGGCGAGAGCGCGAGGAGGTGTTCTCCGAGTCGCGCAAGCAGAAGCGCGCCGATCAGGTTGAGGAAACCGTCACCCGACACGGTGCACTGACGCTGGGCTTTGAGTCCTTGTACAACTACGACGTCCCACACGACCTTCACGATGCCATTGAGGAGCAGAAGCAGCGCTGCGAGGAGCTCCTCGCGATTAAGAAGACGCTCGTTGAAGAGCTTCAAACACAACTAGAGCAAAAAGAGACGGACTATGTGCAGCTTCTCCGCGACAGCCGCACTCGCCTGAACGACCTCGTGGCCACCATGCACACCAAGGCCGAGGCCTACATGGACCTGTACGCGACCGAGCTGGGAGAGGTCGAGGCCGCGTACGTTGAGGAGCGCCGCCAGTACCTTGAGCAGTGCGCCGCGGACATCCATCAACTCGTCAAGACGCGCCGCACCAAGGAAACGGAGTACCGCAAGCGCCGCGAGGCGAAGATTGTCGAGGCGCAGGAGACCCTCGACGAGCGCTACGAGGACGGCTACGAGGACTTCAACAGCGCCAAGCGCACGCAGCAGGGCGACATCCACTCCCTTCGCCAGGAGCTGGAGAAGTCCAAGGCGGACTTCCTCCTCAACGGAGAGCGCCTCAACTACAACCTGCAAGTGCTGCGCGAGCGCGTCAAGGAGAACAAGGCGGCGCAGGCGCAGTACAAGCGCAAGCTGGCCAAGCTCCAGGACACCCTCAGTGCGCTCATCGCCCGCTACCAGGAGTCGGAGAAGCGCTACCAGCGCGCGAACCGCGAGCTGACCTCGCAGCTCCACCGCGTGGACACACAGTACCAGGACCTGCAGAAGAAGTTCCAGCTTTTTGAGAAGGCCGACAAGGACAAGTATAGGCAGCTGTGGAACATGCACAACCAGAAGTGCAAGGCGCTGGTGCACCGCTGCCTGCAGGCGGACCGCGTCGTGTTCGAGGAGCTGCTCCGCGTGCCGTGGCAGCCGCCGGAGATGAACTTCTGGCCCGAGCAGAGCAACGACGTCGACGGCATCGGTGAGGACGCCGAGGACGACGCGCCGCAGGACCTCGAGCTCGATGAGCCGGCCCTCATGCTGCTGCAGATTCTCCGCTCGCAGGCGCCGTTCCTCGTCGATCAGGACGTGGAGGCCGCCATCCGCAACGTGGAGGGCACGACGGACGAGCAGGCCGCGATCGAGGGTATCTTGACGACCCTCAAGGTGAAGCGCACCGAGGACGTGAAGGACCTTCTCGAGTACTTTACCGTGGAGAGCGAGGACGAGACGGTGGCGCTGATCAATCCCCAGGAGGCTCTTCGCGCGCTCAACGCCTACCTGCAGGATCGCAAGCGGAACGAACAGCTCGCCTCCGAGAGGGCCGCCGCCTCTGGCACCAAGAACGTGGCCAAGGAGCTGGCCAAGCAGAAGGAGAAGAGACGGCAAGCGGAGCGTGAATACTGGAAGCGCCTGGCGCAGTGTGTGCCGACGGAGCACATCCACGTCTGGGAAGCACTGGAATCTGGCCTGGAGCAGTACCTGGCGCAGCTTCAGCAGCGCAAGACGCTCATTGAGGAGACTGACACGTTGCGCGCGCAGAACGACGAACTGCGCGCACTTTTAGGCCAATACATGCACAGTAGCATCAACTACGAACTGTACGCTCCGCCGACGCTTGTGATGAGTACCCGTCGCGCCTAGTAGTAGTAGTAGTGCGAGTCCTTCTTGCTGTTGCTGTTGTTGCTGGCTAGACGGGTTGCTATCCTCACCTCACCCTCTTCCTCACCCCCCCCCCCTTTTTATGTAGAATACAATGGAGTAGGAGACTCCCCACTCCCGCCACCCTTGCGAATTTGCTCTGGTTTGTTTTGACATCCAATCGCCAATAGTGAGGAACAAGCGATTCCGCGGTGCAACAGTGTAAAAATAAAAAATGAACAATATGATGCACGTCTACTGTATCGCATCCAGTGTCGAAACAAAAGAACGCGCGTCTTTGCGCACATTTTTGATCACTTTTTCCCACAAACGCCACGTGTAACTGAACCACGCAGTTTAGTTGCTCCCGCGTTGTCCCGGCTTGCTTTGTCGCTCCTCACCTCGACGTCCCGCCACTTGAGAAAGTCGCGTGTACTGGCGACGACACTCAAGAGAGCAGACCGAGACGAATGAACCAGCTGGCCGACGTTGGTGCGCAAACACGTGCACGGCGTGTTCACTCTCCTACTTCCTCCCCCTCTCTTTCTCTTTCTCTTGGTCCATATTTCCAATCCGCACATTTCCTTGTCCGTTTGCGCTATACTGCATCAGGGCGTGGACTAGCACTTCAACCACCTTCCCTCAATTTACCTTTTTGGTGTTTCTTTTTGGTTTTTTTTGTGATCTCTAGTAGGATTAGTTCATTATCTACACGTACACAGTTTGGCCTCGTCGGTATCAATAGTCACTAGCACGCTTCAACTTGCACGTCGCGCCCCCTCACTTCCCTTCTTTTTTATTTCTCAATTAGCGTACCCTTTTACAGCGCTCACACATAAGGTACGATGTCTGGTGGCACCGGTTTCATGGGCTTGAGCTCCATTGGGCAGGATGTGCTGCCCATGTCCGCCAACTGGCACGGCTCCGTCCCCACCGTCGAGGTCGACAACCGCTTCGAGCCGAACTTCCGTCAATTTGACTTTTATCTGGAGAACAAGGAGGTGCCCAACGCGGCACTCGTAGAGCGCGTGTTCAAGTCTCCGGAGGGCGAGTCGCACTGGAATCTCCGCACCTTCTTCGGCACCAACATTCGCTGCACGCCCGTTCTCGTCACCAGCCTTTTCGGCGGCGCCTTTGTGAACTTCCTCTATACTCGCTTCATGAACAAGACGGGCACGTCCATGCGTTGGAGCTTTTGGAAGTGCTTTGGTGTCATTCTAGTATGGAACAACTTCACGAAGTTCTACGCCCGCGAACGCTACTTCCAGCGCGACTTCCAGCGCAACCAAGCCTATAGTGCCGACGAGCTCCGCGACCAGCGTGACCGCCAGCGTGTTCGCGAGGTCCTCTACGAGAAGCAGTTCGTCAACAACGCCGTGGCCGAGTACCGCGTCAAGGCCTGGCAGGTGGCTGATCGCTTCGCGTGAGTCAGTGATGGCCTCCGTATGTGTGCGTGTGCGTGTGCGTGCGTGCGTGTGTTTCTTTCAAATTTGCACGCACGCACACACACAAACACGTCTGTGACCGTTAGTACAACGTAGCAAAATTGCTCTCTCTCTCTCTCTCTCTCTCTCTCTCTGTCTGTCTGTCTTCTCGACTTGGTCGTCTACTGCGATTTGATCGTCCACGTTACAACAAACAAGTTCAACGCACGTGTGTGTGCTCGACTTTTTCTTTTTGTCCCTTGTCGTTGTGTGCCTTTGTACGTCTTCCCGCAGCAATACCATCCAAAAAAGAAAAAAGCATGTGGAAAAGTCAACAAAAATACCTGAATAGCTTGGCTACACGTTTTGTGTCTGTGTGCGACTTCAAATGCTACTTTCGTCCTCCCACTCTTTGTCACAATAGTTCTGTGTGTGACGCGGTGGTGAACACGACAGCAAAACTGCAAGCGAAACGTGGGATGTATAATGGCACGCGCTTGCCCGCCAACATGATGATGCATCCCACGTGCGCTAGCGGCTGAAGTCTCCTTTTTTTTCCTGCTACTTCACTCCATTCTCGTTGCCCAGGTGGTTGTGCCACCGCCGTCGGTTGCCCGTGCCTGACCGCGCTTCTCCGTAGCTCGGCATGGTCAATGGCAACCGCGCGCAATGCAATCCTCTCTTGACTCCCGTTTTTTTTTCTTTCACCACCCACTTCCATATTCTCTCCCTCCCGTATCCTCCACTGTTCTCTCCTTATTCTGAAGTTACATAGTGAGTATACAGACAGGCCAGTCTTGCATCCTTCCTCCGTGTCAATCCTATTGTTATTCTTGTCTTAATTTCGAAGTAACACACCATTTTTTGTTTGTCTGTTTGTCATGCCGACCACGCTGAGTAACAAGCGCGAAGTGCGCGATTATGTCAAGCAGGCGCTTCAGGCCTGTGTCGACGCGCAGCTGCTTGACGTTGAGGACCAGAAGGGTCTGATCAAATCCGTGTCTGACGCCGCCGACGTGCCCGTGGAGGATCAGGCGGTCGGTGCGGCCGTCTACAAGGGCGTCCTTCAGCACCTGACCGACAACGAGGTGGCCGAGGCGACCGTGGCGCAGATCACGGCGCTTCTGGCCCCACTGCAAGCCGCACCCAAGACCGGCGATGGCGCGGACACCACCGCCGGCCTCGGCACAGCCACTGTCACGTCCAGCATCGCTGCGGAGAAGAAGCCGGGCCTCTCTCTCTCCGGCCTCAAGGCACGGCTGGCGAAGCGCCGCGAGGAGATGGAGCGTCCGCCGTCCCAGTCCAACGCGACCACCGAACCGCGCGTGGAGATGGTGCCGTCGCTCTCCGCCACACGCGAGGGCTCGATCGCGGCGACGACGGAGCTCGACCGTGTCAGCCTCGCCGATGGCACCGAGTCGTATCGGCCCACCGCGCCCGCCACGGCCGACGTGAGCCCGATGATAGGCCCCGCCGTGGCCATGGTGTCCCCGCCACCGGCCCCGCACGAGGACCGCGACGACGCCGCGCGCAGCCAGCGGACGAGCGAGCCGCCGGCCAAGCGTGAGCGGGTGGAGGTCGTGCTGAGCGCGGCCCCGCTCGACGACGCGGACCTCTACGCCGGCCTGCCGCTGTACCAGCCGCGCGGGCGCG
Source organism: Wallacemonas sp. Wsd (assembly GCA_030849645.1). Taxonomy (NCBI): domain Eukaryota; phylum Euglenozoa; class Kinetoplastea; order Trypanosomatida; family Trypanosomatidae; genus Wallacemonas; species Wallacemonas sp. Wsd. The sequence goes on along the minus strand of JASANQ010001197.1, from coordinate 21,767 downwards.
GCATGGGCGGCATGGGCGGTATGGGCGGCTACCGCGGTGGCCGTGGACGAGGCGGGCGGGGCTACGGCCCCTCGCCGTACGGGCCTCCGCCCCCGCAGTTTGCGCGCGGCGGCTACGCGGGTGCACCGCACGACGCCTACGCGGGACCACCCCCACCAGACCCCGTCCCAGCGTACGGAGGCGGGCCCACCTACAGAGGCCGGGGCGGCGGCTACGCAGGCTCGCAACCGTATGGAGCGCCGCGTCCGTCCTATCTCGCACCCCCGCCCGGACCCTACCGCGGCCGCTACCCCTCGTAGATGCGTGGTGTACGTCTAATGTTTTACCCTTTTTTGTTGTTGTTGTTGTTGGTGGTGGTGGTGCATCAGTTGTTCACCGATTTCGTCTTCATTCTTCCTTACCCGTCCTTCATCTCATATTATTGTGCTTTCTGTCATGCTTTTTTTTTCTTTTTTTGCTGTCCTTTGTGTTTCGTTTCGCGGTGCCCGTGGCGTACACTCACTGGATATGTACGCCTAAGCGCGTGGCCGCCAATACAGCGACAAATATAGCATCACCAAAAATGAAAAACGTGAAAGCCCAGCAGGTTCACTTGTTGTTTTCTCGACGGCTCGTCATTTTCGTAGGCTGAGCTGGCAAGACCACAACAATGGTGAGCACCGTGGCTGCAGAAAAAAAAAACGGTGCGAACGGAAGGCTGGAAGCGACGTGCTTCGTGTACAAAGAGATGAATAGCTGATTCGCCAGCCACTCTGGTTGTTGCGCTCCTTGATGAAGCATCACCGAACGTGTTCGCGGCGCTCATGAACGCATGCACATACAATTCTTTTGTTTATTGGGCCATCTCTCTCCTCACTTTGTTTTTCAACGACAACTTCACGACACACACACACATCCCCACGCACACGTACACGCACACGCCTATGCGCGTGCACGCGCGCATGCGTACAGACAAACACACCAATAAAGCGAAAAGCGTGTGATCAACATAGCAAGCTTGAACCATTGTGGGTACTACGTCTTCCTTTTATTCTTGGTAGTGATGACCCTCTGACGACGTGGACACGGGTGCCCGCCCCTGCGGAGGACAACGCCATTGGTTGCTGTTTCACTAGGACACACATACATACCTGGCTAAACGATGGAGACACAATGCGCTCTGTGTTTGGTTTCCGCGTGCTTGTTCTGTGGTGTGGTGGTGCGAGTCCGCGCAACGACGATACTTGCGCGGGCGAACGACGAACAGGAGCCCCATGCGCACAGTCTGCACGACGCGGTCAGGTGAGGTGGAGCCACACCGCGGCACCAGGCCTCCTCTTGTGTGTGCTGCCCGAGACGTGGAGCACGTCAAACATGAAGGCAGAGACCTCTGTCAGCGCGGCCTGGTTGGGATTGTGGCGGTGCCGCGGAGGCCGTCCCCCACGAAAGGCCTTGCTGCAAATACGATCTCGCCGATTGAACGCAGTAGGTTTGCTCCCCCTTCTTCTTTTTTTTTTCCTCCAGATCGTCTTCTGGATTTGGTGTTAACTCATTAACAGTGATGCCCGCACATGTCGTGCTTTTTTTTGTTGTTGTTGCGGTATGTGTTTTGCTTGAGTTTTGGTTGCTTATACCGTTTCTGCTGGTTGTTGGCTGAATGCAAACATCCCTTTGCTGTCTTTTGTTCCCCCACCTTGTCCGCCCGTTCTTTTAACAGAGATGTCTGTTTCCCTACGCCTGAAAATGTCCAAGAGAGAACGTCCCGTTAACGTGATCCGCAGGCCACGCGCGCTGTGAAGAACCGACGTACAGCACCGGGGGGGGCGCGCCCNCGTGACACGCTGTTGTTGACGGTTACTGGTTCCCCTCCCTCACCTTTTCCCCTTCACACCTCCATTGTGGCTGCACCGTTTACACATCCACTCTTCGCCCCCCCCCCCCCCCCTTTCCTTCTGTTTTTGTTTTCTTTCTTTTCAATCGACGTCGAGCTGCTGGCCAGATTTCGGAAAGTGGCCGTGACGTGCATGGGTAGTGCTGATGGACTACACGTTCCCAGAGAAGTTTCACAAGGCGGCCGAGGTGTTCGACTGCCTCATTGGTGATCTGCAGAGCAACGGCACGCTTGACAATGAGCACAAGCTGATGTTCTACGCGCTGCGGCAACAAGCCGAGAAGGGCCCGTGCCTGGAGCCCGCCCCGAGTGTGTGGCGCTTTGTCGAGCGACACAAGCACAGTGCGTGGTGCAAGCTGAACAAAATGTCGAGCTTCGAGGCCATGGTGCACTTTGTGCGCTGCGCCGAGGCCTCGCTGTTCCCCGGCGAGGTGGACGTGAACTGGCGCGACAAGCACCAGACGGTGGTGGTGCAGGCGTCGCCGTCACGCGGTCATGGCGACGTCGCGGAGTGCCTCAGCAGCAGCGCGCACCTCATCAGCGGCGAGCTGGTCGAGGACCGCGCTCTGTGGGACGCAGACCTGCGCGCCCATCAAGAACTGACGGAGGAAAATATGATTTACCTCGCGAGCCAGGTCATGCACGCCCGGCGGCAATGCGAAGCCCTGCACGCCTCGTCCGCCAGAGCGGAAGTACACGGCACGGTCGCCACCACGACATCAACGACACTGCCACCACCCCCACCACCGACGACAAGACAGGCGCCGATGCGTGTCAAGGGACCAGTGCACCGTGCGAGCGGCTCCGTCACTGTCCCGCCACCAGGTGTGGTCAACGCCTCCACGTGGGCGTCGTCCGTGCCCGAGTCCAGTGCGGAGAACTCCCCCCCGCCACCGTCGCCGCAGCCGTCCGGGCCATCGTGGATGGATTGGTTTGGCTGGTAGAGAGAGAGAGAGCAACGATGACGACGACGACCGTCTGCACAGTTGAGTCCGTCCTGTTCTTGACTATGTTGCACTGGCTTCACAGAGACTTGCTTTCCTGTCTCTCTTTTTTTTTCTTTGCTTTCTCTTCACCGCTTGTGCCCTTGGCAGCTGAGACGAATGAAAACAGCAGGAGAAACGGAACGCAGCATGTCTGCGTGTCTGCTCCTGGGAGTAGTCGGTGTGCGTGTGCGTACCCACCAGTGCACAGTGGAAGAGGGAGCGGAGGAACTGGGTCTTCTTGCCAGGTTACGGTCAGAGTGCGCACTCTTACTCTTGGCTCTCTCTCTCTCTGGCATTGCTCCGTCTGTACCCACCACGCACCAGCCTTCCACTCATCATCACCTGCGACGTGTTGTCCTCGCTTTGTGCCCGAGAGCTCAGCAAAAAAAAAAAGAGATAGCAAAACAAAGCAAAAGCATTCATCGTTGGTTATCGAACTATCGACACACACGCACACACTCTGTCGGCTCGCATCATGGCGTGGTCGTGCTCGGCCGCAACAAACGAGGGGCTCGTCAGCAATCTGCGACGGGAAGGCCTCGTCACCAGCACCATGGTCGCGAGCGCACTGCGGCGGGTGGACCGAGGCTGGTTTGTGCCGCCCGCGTACGGCGAGGCCGCGTACGACGACAGACCGCTGCCGATCGGCTACGGTGCGACGATTAGCGCGCCGCACATGCACGCGATTATGCTCGAGCTGATGGCACCGACGCTCGTGCGCTGGCAGGGTTTGATAGCGAACGCTGGCAAGGCGACCTCCTCGTCCGCCTGCGCGCAGCCGATGCGTGTGCTGGATGTGGGCAGCGGGAGCGGCTTCCTGACCGCGGTCCTGGCGACCATGTGCGACGACGCAGTCTCGGGGGGTGCATGGCTGGTGCACGGCATCGAGCACATTGCCCCTCTTCAACAGCGCGCGCTGAGCGTGTTCGAGACCCACTTCGCTGATCGCCACTGGCTCACCCCCGGGCACGAGCGGGTGAGGCTGGTGGTCGGCGACGGGCGAGACCCCGGAGCCACGCCCGGGCTCTGCACCCGCTACGATCTGATCCACGTCGGTGCCGCCGCCGCGCACGTGCCGGCGTCGTACAAGGAAATGCTTGCCCCAAACGGACGTTTGGTCATCCCTGTTGGGCCAGAAAACGGTACTCAGCGCCTGCTTGTCTTCACAAAACGAGTCGATGGTAGCCTGGAGGAACTCGAGAACTCGCTCGTGCAATTTGTGCCGCTGACCTCGTCGGCGCATCAACTGAGTCGCGCCTAGGCTTCACGTCGTGCCGCTGCACTCGTCAGTGTACGAGAGACAATCCTGACTAAAAAAAAAAAAAAGCTCTCTCGCGGAAACAACAACATTAAAAGGGATGAACACAAAGTTTCTTATCGACCTCTTCTTGCCGTTTCTTTTAAATCAGACCGACTGAGCGGCATTGTGCTACACGGGCAGCGTGAGTCCGTGTGATGTACAAGAAGACAAGCGCGACGAAAGTTTGCGGCTGGCAAATTCAGCAGCGGATATGCGGACCACGCAACAATGCAAACGCACCACTCACTCACTCGTCTACCAACCACTTTCTCATTCGTCTTTTTTTCTGTTTTCTAGCACCGTCACTATCTCCTAGCTTTCTACGCAGCAGCTATCTACTTGATCATCCGTTCTCTATATTCCAGCCAGACTCAACAAGCGATCACAACCATGACTGAGTCCGACAAGACCTGCTGCCCCACGCACAACGGTGCCGCCGCCAGCACGTACGAGCCCACCGGCAAGGATTTCTACATCACAGGTCCCATGGACGCCAAGGCTGGCGTTCTGATCGTTGGTGACATCTTCGGTGCACTCCCCAACTCCAAGCGCTTCGCGGACGTGCTGGCCTCGAAGGGCTACCTTGCCGTGGTGCCCGACTTCTTCGGTGACAAGGCCTGGGATGAGAACAGCTGGCCCCCGAACTTTGAGAGTCCGGAGTGGCAGGCTTTCTACAAGCACATCACGGACATGGACCTTCATGCACCTACCGCACGCCGCGGGATTGAGCTGCTCCGCAAGATGGGCTGCACCAAGATCGGCACCATGGGCAACTGCTGGGGAACTGGCATCGCCCTGCGCATGGGTGCGGAGGGTCTGGCCGACGCCGTTGCCGCAGCACACCCTTCGTTTCTGACGCCGGATGCGATCGACACTGTCATTAACCTGCCCGTCATGATTCTGCCCTCGAAGGACGAGGCGAACATGGACGTCATCGAGGTCGCCATGAAGAAGAACACGAACTGCACCGTCTTCAAGACCTACGACAAGCTCCCCCACGGGTTTCTCGCGAACCGCTACGACTGGACCCACTGGGATGCCGAGCAGCGCAGCCAGTTCGAGGATGCCGTGGAGACCGCGTTGAATTTTTATGAGAAGGTGCTCGCCTAAACCAGAGAGCACTCCGCCTGCCCGCCCGTTCACGATGGCCGTTGTGGTGTTGCCTTCTTACCAGGTGAGCGACACCATTATTTTAGTTGCGACCAGCTGAACAGCCTCTTTTCTTTATTGGGATCATTTCTCGCACCAATGTGATGAGTTTAACGTATACCGTAATGACAAACGTCGGAACGTCAGCGCCTCGTCACGTGTGCTGTCTTGCAGCGTGATGTGTCAGCAGATTGACATGGTACGATGACTTTTGAGTGTCTTGTCATGCTCTCGCCCCACTAACAGTCACAAGTAAAGTGCCACACTTATTTCGAGAACGCGAGAGCCGTACTTGTCGCCTCGCGTTTCTCCGCAATGACACGGCCACGTGTGGTGGCTCGCGCTATGGGGTGCATCACATTCACCTCTACGCGAGTACGACACTGACTGTTGTTGTCGCTTTCTTTTTTTTTTTTTTCGTCAGCTTATCTAGCTGTCACGGCGCATTCGCGGTGCTTGTGGTGGAAGCAAGGACTCAAACGCTCCACATGCCCTCAGAGTGGCCTCCTAATATTGCTAAAATTCTCTTAATTATTTCGTTTATGTTTTTTTTTCTTTCTCGCTCACGTACCGTTTTTCTGTTTATGTTTTCACCCTCCCATCAAGAGCGGAAAACACGAAAAAAAAAAGTACAAAGAACCACCATTTTCGCATTTTTCGCACAACGGTGCTGCACACGTGCTGTGCGGATGCACGGTCAACCATTCGCCTCTCCCTCCCTCACCGTTATTGTCTACTCCTACCTTTGTGGAGGAGGAGCATGTAGGCACTTGCGTGCCATGGTTTGTCCTCATATTGGCAACGGCGCCCCTCTCTCTCTCGCTCTCTCTCGTCTCGTCATCTCCTCCCTTTTCTCTCATTCCATCCTCTGTCCGTCTTTTGGTGATTCACCCTCTTCTGATGTAGGAACTGCAATAGTTTCCTTCACCCTGTCTCCCTTTTCTTGCTTCTATTTGTTTGTTTGTTCGGTTCGCATCATTCCCGTTCTCTCTTCTTTTTAGTTGCCCTTTTTTTTTTCTTCTCTCTCCCCCCCCCCCCCCCTTCTCGTTCCATCTCGTCATCATGGAGATGGATGGCGGCCACGAGTTCGACTTCCCCCCTGACCACGTGAGCAACGACGTGCGCACGCCATCGCTCCACAGCATTTCTCCGTCGGTCCCCTTCGGCGTCCTGGTGCGCACGCCCGTCCATGAGCTCCCGCCGACACCGCCGCCCACCACACCGCACTGCACGATTGGGCAGCTGCTCCGCGGCAGCATGCACCACCAGCAGCAGCAGGCCTCCCGGGCCGCGCTCGGTGGCGCACGCGGCACCGCCTCTCTGACCGCCCTGCCGCGCTCCACCGGCCCGGCGCACACCGTCGGGACGCTCGACAGCGACGACTTTTGGCTGGAGGAGCCGACCGGGTCCGCGCACCACAGCGCACCACCGGAGAGCTCCGCCGCACTCGCGACCTCCACGGACGTGCACGCCGCGAAGCAGGCCGAGGCCCGCCCCGAGAGCGTGTCCGCCTCCGCTGGCAGCGACCCCGAGACCGACGAGGTTCACCGTGCCGAGGACGACGGCGGGGCCATGGCACCGGCGAAGCAGGCCGGCGCACCACGCCATCAGCGCCTCGAGTGGACAGAGAAGGAGGTGCGCGACTTCTACAAGGCCCTCTCGCAGTTCGGCACCGACTTTGGTGCCATTGCCGTGCTCTTCCCGAGCCGCCAGCGCAACCAGGTGAAGAAGCTGTACCAGCGCGAGTACCGCAAGCACCGCGCGGACGTCCTCCGTGCCCTGGATAACAAGGAGGACATCGACATGGAGGCGTACCAGCAGCTCCTCGCCGCGCGCAAAGCACGCGAGGCCCCCAAGAAGAAGAAGCTCGCTGTGTCCGAGGAGGAGCTGCTGCACGAGATTGCGAGCGGTGCCGTGGCCACGAGCGCCTCAACGACTGCCGTCGTCGCTCCTGAGGACGTGCTCTTCGACGACATGCTCGACGGCGACGTCACGGTGGCGCAGTTTGTCAGCCGAGCCGCGCGCGATGATGAGAACCACCAAGGCGGCGGTGGCGACAGTGATGTCGGCGACAGCTGGCAGAAGATCGTGCATGACACGGGCCTCGGTCACAAGCGTGCACGCGCGGCGCACGACGAGGACGCGACAGACCACGCGGACGCGTCGCCTGCCAAGGCGAAGCGCGCACGTCCACAGCGTCATGAGGCGGCCCCAGAGGAGCCGCACGAGGAGACGCTGTTCGAGATGTCGGCTCGCCAGGACGCGCAGTTTGCGAAGCAAACATTGTTTGAGGCCGCGATGGACGGCGAATTCGGCACCGTCTTCTCCACCGATGCAAACGGTGGGCCTGCCGAAGACGCAGACGACTTCACATTTTGAATAGATCATTTGCATTTGTTGTTGTCTTTTCGTGTTTATTTGTTGTTTTACGAGGTTACGCACGCACAGACACACACACACACACACACACACACATACAGCAGTGGCGTCAGCTGTCGATGGGGCAAGTTGTGCCTTGCGCTGGTGGGCACAGCGAGGACGGCCGATTGACCATCTCACACACTGCACGTCTTCTCCCAGAGCTCGCGTCCACGCGGCGTTTACTACTCTGGTTGTGAGGATTGAAGGAGCCCCGAAGGGATGGGGCGCTATCTTTACCCCTTCTCTCCTTCTCTCGCACCGCCTCCGCCACAAATTCACATCCGTCTCCTTCTCTCCATTCTTCGTCTCGCTCCTATATATGTATATGACGTGCTGGGTTGGTTTGTGTCAACAGGTACTCGCTCACCTTTTTTTTTTTCAACTTTCCCTTGTGTGCGACCCATGTCGTTGCAGCTGTGTGCGAGCTGCAGGCACAGCTTCCCGGATGAACTCTTGGAAAAGGCGAGCTTCACGGAAAATGTAGGGCAGCACGTCGGGGACATGTCAACGCTTCTGCAGTCCATCACAGGCCGTGGAGCGGGCGACGTCGATCGCCTCGAGCAGCTCCGGGCGAGCCTGCAGAACCTGTGCGCGGCGATCCACGAGGAAGTCGACACCCTCCAGAAGCGGGCCGCGGCCGCCGAGGAGCAGTGCCTCAACCGCCAGCGTGATCTTGAGGCGGTCACCGCGAAGCTCATGGCGCACAGCGCGGGGCTGGCCAACAAGCGCGGCACCGACCACGCCGCTCACCTCACCGCCGCCATGGACGGCACCCGCGGCGGCGATGCCGCCAAGAAGGGTGCCACGTTCGGCGGCCAGGTGCAGGGCTTCAACCTGCGCAAGGCCAACGCCGCGATGGAACTGGTCTCGGCGGGCATGTACTCCATTTTGGAGAGTCTCGCGATCCAGGCGCGGGCGGATACCGCCCTGCTGTGGCTGCGGCCGAACGGATTCGTCTCGGTGGAGCTGGTCGCGCCGTTCGTCGTTGGGCGGGACTTGAAGCCGCTGCGGAGCTCGGCGCCGTACCGCGCACCGGAAACGGCACTGCCCTGCGCGGTGAGCACGACGGGCATCGGCATTAACATCAAGCCCCGGGAGGGTGTCAGCGACAACCGCCCGACGGAGGAGATTCCGCTGAACGAGCTGATGGACCTTTCCAACGCGGCGCAGCTCTTGGTGCCGGTGTACTCGCGCTACAACGAGCAGGACCGCTCCGTTCTGGCCGTCATTCATCTCATTGGCTCCCCGCGCTTCCCGTTCCCGTTTAGCCGCCGCAACGAGGTCAGCGCGATGCAAGCGGCGAACTTCCTCTCCACCATCATCTCCGCGCAGTACAAGGTGATGATCAGCGAGTGGACAAACCACTTCTATGACGTCTCTGCGATCCAGCAGACGGGCCAGTACCAGGCGTCGCTCGACCTCCGCCCCGATGAGAAGGGCACCGACGACTTTGCCCCTCCCGTTGCGCTCATCTACCGCTGCGTGAACGAGCGCAAGGCCGACGCCGACCCCCGCGAGGCGCAGAAGAACATGAAGACACTGATGCGCCAGAAGGCGCAGCCCATGGCTCCCGTCGCCACGGTGCGTGAGCTCCACCGCCACGCGACAAATATGGAGTCGAACTGGGTCTCCGCCGTGCAGAACACGGCCCACCTGGAGAGCCTCGTCGGCACGCTTCGCGAGGAGACGCTGCGTGAGGAGGTGCAGAAACTGCGCGAGCAGCGCGACCTGGAGTTCACCGACGCGGAGCAGACGGCCGATGTGGAGCGGCTCAAGACGCACCAGCGCCGCGGCACCGCCACCGACGGCGACAGACGGCCGCCGACGAGCGGTGGCGGCGGTACTGCGGAGGCGGACGCGGCAGCGGGCGGCGTCATGGCCGCGCCGGCCGCCGCAGATTTGCTGGCGCCGAATGGCGACCTGCGGCCGGAGCAGGTGGACGCGCTCGAGATTGCCGCGATGCAGAGACTGCGTGAATTAGGCGTGGACCCAACGACATTCCTCAGCCATTGAGAAATGACTCTGTCTGCTTGTGTGTGTGTGTGTGTGTGTGTGTGTGTGTGCGGCGTTGGGTTGCTCACGTTCGTAGCCATTGCTGATGATAATTGTTTGCTTGCTATTGTTGTCCCCGTCAACTGTTTCCTTTCCTTTTCTTTCGCCGCTTGATTTTGCGTTGATCGAGTTGTGCGTCATGTAAACTACCACGCCCTGTTCACCTCGGTCAGGGATCACCCACCCACACAAACACACAGAAACACAGAAACACGTGATCGGCTTTTGCTCGCCCCACCTCCTTGAATGATTGAGCGCGTCGCACACGGCGGAGGAAACAAGTGACCGTTTGTCGGAGCCCAATGCATGGCCGCCACGGGAGCCTCTCTCGACGTGGTGTGCGCATTTGTTTCTTTGCGGTTCACGTACTGCGGCTGCTGCTGCTGCTGCAGCTGCAGCGTGCACTTGCCAGGCCAAGCGACGCTTCTCACAAGTCACAAGTGGTGCACACACATGAGCACATATCTCCACGCAATCCTGCATCTCTCCATCCTTGTGTTTATCTTTCTCTCTCCCTTGAGGCGCGCACCACACTGGTCGCGATACTCGTAGTGACTGATTGCTCTGTCGTGATCTTGGTCTCCGTTCTTCTCTTCTTGCCAGTTTAGTTCCGCGATACTCGGCAAAATGCACGTGAATGCGGCGCCCCAGCAGTCTGCGTCCAAGTCCGGCAAGCTTATGCGCGTCGCCGCCGTGATTGCCTCCGCTGCCATTTTGATCTACGTGCAGCTGCCGTCTCGTATGTTCCTCTCTGACAAGACCTACAAACTTTTCCTCTACCCGGCCATGTGCCTGTTCGCCATCTTCTACGGGCTCTGGGCGTACACCGCCGTGTTTCTCCAGGCGAGCGATGTGTTTTGGTACCAGACGCACGAAAAGCTCGTGCCGTTTGCCACTGGCTGCGCCGTTGTCGGCAGTTTTCTGTGGATCATCGGCATGTGGCCGGAGTATCACTTCTGGACCATTCCCGTCTACGTTCTCTGCCTGATGTGTGTGGCGAACCTCAGCGGTCTGATCCCTACACGGAAGCCTAAGGGGCACAAGATGTAGTCTAGGATTGTTTGAAACCACTTGGCGGTGAGACGGTGTTTGCATGCTGCAATGTGCGCTGGAGCTGGGTTGACTGCTAAACAACAAGCATAAGCAAAAAGTGAGTCAAACGGGGAACAACCAAAAATGGGGAAAAAACAATGCTCTATCAGGCCGAGAAGCTGAGAGACATGACGCATCCAAATGTCCTCTCCAATGGTGTCGGTTGCCTCAAACGGAACCAGTATTTTCCTCTCTTCTGTTTTTTCCCCTGCAAGCGTGCGCGAGTCTAGCGCAGAGGCAGACCGATCCTGCGCGTCTCATTCCCTCCATGTTTCATTCTATCCACTTGCATCCCTCGTATCTCTTCTCATTCACTTTAGATATTCAGCACGTATTATAGTTTCGTGTTTTTGTGTTTTGTGTGACTTCTTGGTATTGTTCGTTCTCACTCGCGCATTTTTACTCTATTTTGGGGGTGACTTTCCACACGCTACGCTCAGATGCGCGCGATTGAAGGATCCTCCCGTGGTCGTGGTGCCGGTAGTTACCGCGGAGGCGGCGGTGGTGGTCGTGGCGGTGGCGGTCGCGGCGGTCGGGGCGGCGGTGGCCGCGGTCGGGGCGGCGGTGGCGACAAGCGCTTCAACACGCGCTTCACCGATCCGCGCTTCCAGTTGTCAAAGACGCTGAAGCAAGGCCCGAAGCGCAACAGCTACACCCCGCGTGACGAGATGCAGGAGGCCGCCGAGCACGACCCGCGTTTCCGCAAGTATGTGAAGAAGCCGCAGGACCGCGAGCCGCAGCGCGAAGAGGAAAGCGAGGACGAGGACGAGATGTCCGAGGAGGAAGCCTCCGAGTCCGCGGACGAGGAGCTGGAGTCGATCGAGGAGGACGTCGCGCAGGCGCTGGACGAGGAGGTGAACGCGTGGGCGCCGGAGGACGTGGAGCTGATCGAGGCGCGACACCGCCTGGCTATTGTGAACTGCGATTGGGACCACGTTCGCGCCGTTGATCTGTACGCGATTCTGTTCCACGCGCTCCCCCTCGGCGGTCAGCTCAAGGACGTCTGTGTCTACCAGAGCGACTTTGGCAAAAAGATGATCGCCCACGAGCGTGCGCGCGGCCCGGACCTGTGGAGCAGCCGCGACGAGGTCGCGCGTGAAGCCGAGGAGGAGGCCCGGCAAAAGGCCGCGGAGCCCGTTGTCGAGGAGCTGTCCGAGGGCGAGCCGCTCACCGACGACGACGACGACGTCGAGGCACGGAGCGATGGCTGGCAGGAGGACAACGCGGCCATGCTGGAGGAGGAGGGTGAGAACGGGGAGATGTTCTCCAACGGCAAGTACCGCAAATACGAGATGGACCGCATGCGCTACTACTACGCCGTGGCGACCTTTGACTCGGCCGAGACCGCCGCCGCCGTGTACGAGCAGCTCGATGGCATGGACATCGAGGCCAGCGGCGTTGTCCTTGACCTGCGCTACGTCGACGACGAGGACACCTTCGAGGCCCCCGTCAGCCGCGCCGATCGCATTCCGCCGAACTTCCGCCCGCTCTCGAGCTTCAAGGCGGCCGCGCTGACCCAGACCAAGTTTCGCATCTCCTGGGACCAGGACGACGTCTTCCGGCACCAGTCCGTGCAGGACGCCTTCACCGGCGAGACGGCCGAGGATGACCTGGCCGCCTACATGGCCCCGCCCGACTCCGACGACGACGAGGTCGACGCGCGCACCGGTCGCACCAAGGCAGAGGCGAAGCTGCGCGTGCGTCGCAAGTACGCGGCGCTGCTCGAGGCCGTGGGCGGCATCCCGGACGACGTCAGCGAGTCCGACAAGGACGACCACCCCAGCGCGGACGCGTCCTCCTCGAACGGCGACAGCGAGAGCAGCAGCGACGACGACGCGCTCAATCGCTTCAGTGACGTCGAGCTCGACAGCGACGAGGACGATGAGGAGGCCGACGATGTGCGCGGGGGCAGCGGTGGGGACGACGATGACGACGACGACCGGGCGAGCAACATGAGCCTTGAGGCAACGCTGGACATGGATGCCGACACCAAGGCGGCGGGCCTGCAGCGCGAGGCGCGTCTGCGCCAGCGCATCAAGACCGGCGACCTCGCTGCCAACGCCGAGCTCAAGTACCGCCTTCGCCGGAAGGACATGAAGAAGGCCAAGAAGGAGATGATGAAACAGCAGCGCGAGGAGGAGAAGCTCGCGGCACAGCAGAACCGCGAGGAGGAGAAGGCGAAGCTGCGCGCGCTGGTGGGCGAGGTGGATGCGGACGGCGTCGTTCTCTCCGGCAAGGCCCGTCGCAAGGCCCACGCGCGCAAGGTGAAGGACCGCCTTGCCGTGGAGCGCGAGGAGCAGAAGAAGCGCCGCGCGGCGGGTCAGCTCGGCGTCACGCAGGAGCTGCGCCGCATCGAGCGCGAGAACGATGCCGAGAAGGCCGTCGCCGCCATCGACACGCGCTTCCAGTCCAAGCTGCTCTCCGACCCGCGCTTCCAGCTGGACGTCAGCCAGAAGGACAAGCGCATCGCCAGCGACGTGGCGGACCTGGCCGACCAGGTCGCCAAGGCGCGTCTCGGCCACAAGAAAAACAAGGCCGACGCGGACGGCGTCGCTCGCGCCGCGGGCAAGAAGCGTGCGGCCTCGGTAGCCGAGGAGTCCCTTGGTGGGAGTGACGCACAGGACGCCGTCGACTTCTTCCTGACCAAGCCCGCGGCCAAGAAGCCCCGTCGTGTGTAGGCGTCAGATTGGTGCGCCTGTTTATTTGTGCAGTCGTGCTTCCTTTTGTGTTCTCTTCTCTCTCTCTCCCTCTCTTTCTCTCTTGTCGCGTCCCCTTTGTGTGGGGGACTAAACGGAGTGTGGCATGCCACTCTTTCTTTCGCTTAATAACCCGACTAACAGGTAACTTCAAAGAAAAAAAAATCATACCAGATAACAACAAAAAAAAACTCAAAGGAATGCCATGTGTTGTGCGAATAGAACGCTTTCGCCGCGCGCGCGCGGTACTGACATGGTGCCACCATGCGTGCAACGCGACTCCTCGGACTCTCGTGCTCCACGCTACCGCTCTTTTTTTTTTTTTTTTGCAGCTTGCTCACCGCAACGAAGCAAATCGAACCACAAATGAAATGGTGTACCCACAGCAACGTCCCCTCAGGCAAAGCTTTTTTGATGCAAACACGATCGTGTCCTCTCAAAACTGTACAGTACCCCCTTTCTCCTCCTTCGATATCCTGCCTGTTTCTGTTTTATCCGAACCACACAGCAAAACAAGTCGTAGTCTCGAAATCGTCCTCTCTCACACACTCACTGCGTTTCTGTCTTGGTGTCACACCCTTTTTGTTGTTGTTGTTGTTGTTGTTTTGCCCTCTCATATTTTATTTGATTTTTCGAATCTTCACTTCCGCACTGTTCTCTCCTCTGAACGACAGAGCGAATGGCGCAACTGGCTCCCGAGACGCGCGAGGCAATTGACACACTGCTTGCCGGGCCCGACCTGGAGGGCCTCGCCAAGCTGGTGACGGACAGCGTGAACGACGTGTCGCGGAATGACGCCACCAAGGCCATGATCCAGTACATCTCCGATTGCGTGACCGCCGCCAGTGCCTCGCGGGGCACGCCGTTTGTCGTGGACGTGGCCGACTGCATTGACGGCATTCAAGGCCTTCACGGGGTCACCTTTGCACTGGACTACTGTCAGCTGCAGATGGCCGCGGCCACGTGCTGTGCAAGCCGGAACGCCTTCACGGAGGCGCTCGCGCTGGACGGGCGGCTGCTGCGCGCACCCGGTGTGGAGACGGGGCGGCTCGCAGCGGCGCAGCGGCTCTCGCTGGCGCAGCGGGCGATGGCGTGTGCGATGGCAATCGACGACCGCGCCACCGGCGACCTCGCGACCCGCTTCGGTGCCCCCGCGTTTCGGCAGCTCAGCAAGGATGCGGTGCTGCCTAGCGCGGCCCTCATCGACTACCTCGGCGCCCTGACGCTGTCCTTGGTGTCGCGCGGTCGTTTCCTGGAGGCGTCGCGGGCGGCGTACCAACGGCACCTCGTCACCCGCGAGCGCCGTGATTTGGAGAAGACGGTGTGCTGCACGATTTTGGCCGGTGCAGGTCCGGCGCGCACGTCGATGGTCAGTCTGCTTCACGCCACGGCCGAGGTCGCCGAACTCGGCCCTCTCCTCGCCGTCCTCGAGCGCGTGCACGCCGCGCTGCTCTTGGAGGAGGCGGACATGGACGTGGTGGTCAAGGCCCTGGCCGTGCCGCACCTCAGCCCCAAGGACGTGCAGCGCGGCCTCGTGGAGCACAATATGGACGCCATATCGAGGTTTTACGACGCGATCCGCATCGAAAAGCTCTGTCACCTTCTCGGTGGTCTGGCGGAGGCCGAGGTGGTCGACATTGTGGTGGAGATGGTGCGCAGCGGGCGGCTCGTGGCCAAGGTCGATGAGAACACGGGCTTCGTCTTTTTCCGCGTGATGGAGAGCAAGTCCGCTCTCGCAGAGTGGGACAGTCGCGTTGGGAGCATCTGCAACTCCGTGTCCTACGCGGGCGATCTCATTGCCAAGTACCGGCCGGACCTATACGCGTACGCGCAGTCCACGAGGAATGCCTAGTCGGGGCTTTCGGCCGTCTCTCCATGCTGAGTGGGATACTATTATTCTGTGTTTTCGTGAAACGCCAACACACCATCTCCCATTTTACTCTGTGCTTTTTTTCTGTTTTTTTCCCTCGTTGCCGTTGGCATTGCTGTTTTTGTTTTTGTTTTTGTTTTTTTCCTTTCTTACTTCCGTTCTCCCTCCCTCTTCCTGTGATGCCGTGAAATTGCTGGACAGGAATCACTTCGTCTCTGACACGCCGGTGAATGCTCGTGTCTCGGGCAAACAGAACTTGAGCGAGCCTCCAAGAAAAACAAAGAAAAAGCAACGATCCCTGATCCCAATAGTACTCCTGGCGGTATTGTACAAAACATGCGGGGCCCTTCAACCCTCAAATACACAGGGTAGCAGTCGTGCATCCACTGAAGAGTAATCTACAGACGTGCCTGGTGCAACTACTATTCTCACCACACCTCTTCCATCGATTTGCCACTAATCAACACGCCTCCTCCTTCCTCGCTCTTTTCTCCGTTGTTGGACCTGCAGTGTGCCATTTTTTTGTTGTTGTTGGCCATGTCTATTCCAGAGAACTGGTCGGGCGGCAGCGGCCACAAAAACTGGCTTCTCCCGCTGGTGTTGATGGTCGGTGCCGGTGTCTACTCGTGGAAGGTGCGCAGGGAGGAGGCCGCAGCGCGTCGCGAGAAGTTCGAGCGCCGACTGGACGAGTCGCACCGCCGTGAGAGCGCCGTGCCGCCCGCGACGGACGACAGTGTCGTGTCGCACCCGAGCTCCACCTTGACGGGGCGCTCCGTGGAGGAAACTGCAGTGCCGCCACTGGCCGGCTTTCGCGTCTCCGCGGCGGCCAAGCCCTCCTCGAGCGGGCTGATGGGGTCCGTCTCGGCCGGGGCCTACGAGAGCGTCGTGCTCTCGCCGATGGAGGCCCGCGACCTGTCTATTCGGCTGTTCCCGGACTCGCTGAGCACGCCGCAGCCCACCAGTGTCTGCGCGAGCACCGATGGGCGGCCTCTGGGCTCGACCGCCCGCTCCGTCTCGCGTGGCGATGGACGCGTGCAGGTGGCGGCACTCACCCTGCAGATGCGCGCGGACTTTGTAGAGCAGCCCAGCTCCTACAGCTTCCCTGTACAGACGTGCTCCTTTGTCCACCAGGACGGCTCGCGGCTCTACGTGATGGCCGAGGAAATGACGGCCACGCGCGAGCCGGTGAGCACCGCCCAGTACGTGACGCAGTCCGTGGAACGCCTGCGCACCGTGACACAGGGGGCCAAGACGTACTTCAAGGTCAAGCTCAACACGGCCGCGAGCATGATCGTCACCACCATTATGGAGCGCTACGTCAGCATCCACATTGGGCCGTCGCCAAGTATCGCCATTTGCTTTTTCCTCGTGCGCGACGGCGTCGCCTACACGATCCAGCTGCAGTGCCAGCCGGAGGAGTACGAGAACCGTCTCGCCGATGTGCTCATGGCCGTCCAGACCGCGCGCCTCGACCCCGACGCGCCGACCGCGTGTCACGGCCACAACTGCTACGCGCTGCGTGTCCCACCGCGTGCCCCCGCCTCTGTCTCCGCCTCGGCCTCGTCTTCCGCCGTGCTTGCCGCTGTCGCACCGCCGTCGTCACAGCGCACCTACACGGTGCACTTGCCGACCGAGCTCATTGTACACCAGAACCCGTCGGACGCCACCGCGCTGCTGCTGACCCACGCGCACTCGCCCACCTGGAGCGGCGAGATCCGTGCGATGAGCGCCGACGAGGTCGCCTCTTTTGAATACACGTGCACGCCTGTCGTGCTGCCACTGAGCGTCAGCGCCGGTGGTGGCGAGAGCACCACTGCGGAGGCGATGGCCTCGCAGGTCACGGTGCCCGAGTTTGTGCCACTCATCGATGGCGAGCTGTACGCCCACTTGAACCCGCGCTCTGCGGCGGAGCGGCAGGCGCTGCTGTACATTCACGCGCTCCTCACCACGCCGAGCAAGACTTGGGCAGAGTTTGTCACCACGGAGTCGACCGCGTCGAGCCGCCCGGCTGCGCTGGGCGACAGCAGCAAAGTCGCGCCGTGCTTCTACATCTCCCCTCAAATGCGCCTCCCGCTGCCGCCCGTGCATCAGTTTACCACACATGTGTGCGAGCACCTCGGCGACCGCGGCGTGACGCTGTTCATCCGCGATTGCTCCAGCGATGTGTTCGAGATGGAGCTCCGCATCATCGCACTGCGCGAGGCACAGCTGCCCTGCTTCACCGCGGCGATTGACAAGCTTTTTGTGGCGCCGGTGAACCCACAGCCGACAACGAACGCGGCGGGCCAGCGTATCATCTCCGCCGAAGGTCTTGCGACGGCGGGCGGCGAGGTCACACTGCGGCTCGACTGCGTGCAGGTGAAGGCCGACAACTGGCTCATCATTCGCTGGCTCTTTGATGACAGCAACATCTTCACGCGCGAGTTGGAGCAGTACAAGGAGCGCCTGTACGGCACCGTCTTCGTCTGACCAGAGACCGCACCATTGTCCCTGCTCACTGGAATTTGTTTCCCCACATCCCCTTTTTGAACTGCATCGTTTACCTTGTTCTCTTCTTTTTTTCTTTTCTGTTCATCGCACACTGCCATTGTTGCTATCAAGAACGGAAAGAGGAACCACTGACAGGGATCATCTGCAGAAGCGCAACCCACCACGTTCTTGTGTTCATGTTCTGATGCAACCCACATGACCGTACACAAAGCAAATGAGGACACACAGCCAACGAAAAGTCTCGTGGCATTCGACGCGCGCGATTTACTGCGCAGTGCGAGATCGCCCTCGCCAGTTTGCTTTCCTCCGCTCTCCATGTTATCGATATCTCTTTCGAACTCCCTCTTCCTTTTTTTTTTCTCTGCTCGCTCTCTGTTTGCTTTTCCTACTCACTTCATCCTGAATACTACTTTCTTATTATTCTGAGAGCGAATACAATAATAGCGACGACACTTTANCCCCCCCCCCCCCCCCCCTCTCTCTCTTATCAACCCTTCACATCCTTCTCCCTGGCGAGGTCGAAGTAGATGATTCATCTGGACACCTTTCAGGCCACACTCGAAGGGTGCAGAGCCTCCGATGTGGGAGAATCGAAGATCAACGACGGCAGCCGTGTGCTGCTCCCGTCCACAGCACTCGATGAGATCAGCCGTCTCAGCGTCACGTACCCCCTCCAATTTCGCATTGAGACGTACGGCGGCAAGTACGTGTTCGCGGCCGTCCTCGAGTTCAATGCGGAGCGTGGCAAGGTAGTCTTGCCCGATTGGATGTTCGCGTACCTGAAGCTCAAGGGCAGTCCTATCCTCCGTCTGCGGACAGTGAGCCTGCCAGCCGGCAACATTATGAAGCTGCAGCCACACAACCACGCCTTCATCGAGTTGCAAGACCCCCGGCTCGTGCTGGAGCGACGACTGGTCAACTACACCGTGCTCAGCACGGGGACCACCATTGAAATCAACCACGCCGGCCGAACCTTCAAGCTCGACATTGTCAGCATCCTCAGCGCGACCGGGAAGCCTCTGGAGGCGGTGCTCACCGCTCGCGCCGACGCCCAGGCCACGGAGCTGAAAGTCGAGTTCGACAGACCACTGGACATGCCGCCGTCCCCACGCCGGGACGCGCCGTCGCCGGCGACCGCAGGTGCCACAGTCGGCGCCAACGTGGTCGGGTCCCCGAGCTCGACGGGGGTGCAGTTCAAGCCCTTCCACTTTGTCCCCCCGTCCCTCACCGATGCGCCGCCAGGTACCGCGCCGTCCACCACCACTGGCGACAGCGCAGAGGCACAAAAAGCGGCGACAGCGGAGGCGGACGCGCAGCCACCGTCTTTCGTGGCCTTCACAGGTGCCGGTCACTCGCTCAGCGGCGCTGCCCAACCTGCTGAGGGCACCCCCGCCTCCGCCACACCCTCGGCGGAGGAGGTGCGTCAGAAGCGACTCGCTGCTTTGGCCAATCGCGCAAAGAGGCCGTAATCTTCCGGAACTGGGCTTGTTTGTTTGCTTATCTGCCTCGCCCTCGCTCTCTCCCATCACCGCTATGAATTCATATTTTTGTGTTTGTGTTGACTGGCTCATCCAGTGATTCAATTTGGACGGTGGGCGTTCCACTTTTGTTGTCTGCTGACGAGCGACAGTCCGTGTGCTTCTGCACGTGAGCTGCTCTACTTCCTCCGGAACGTGGTGTAGGCCTCACCGTCCCCACAACTCGCTCTCCACACACAGCACTGGTGTGTAGTGTGTGCCTCTCTCTGCCTCCCTGGTACCTTCATGCGACCACCACCACCACCACCCTCACACACATGCCCTGACACCCACTCTCTCTCTCTCTCTCTCTCTCTTTCGTTCTCTCCCGTTGTCCGTGTGGATCTTTCGCACACACTTTCCGCGTGATCAAGCATCATTTTCTAATTGTAGACAGAATCCACTAAAACGTTCCTTCATTCGGGGTGCCCAAAAACACAAACCAAGCCCAACGAAGTTTGAAGGAAATCAAAAACAACAAAAACACTTCATCTCTACTAACGTCTTGTCCCCTGTCTTTCGCAAAAAAGTTCCTCGTTGGCACCAACAACTGAGGTACAGTCTTGACGACACCAAAGAAAAGCAGAAGACAAAGAATAATGAAGTTCTCAACTGTGCTCGTGGCTGTTCTCGCCGTGCTCCTTGTGGCGGTGCCGTTCTCGGCGACAGCTGTGCCTGAGTACTACGTGCGCATGGTGAACATTGCCCACCGTCACGGTGCGCGCAATCCCAATATCGAAGTGAATCAGTCGCTGATCTGCCTGAACGTGCCCTGCGGTGGCCTGACGGAGAACGGCATGGAGATGCTCCACAACATGGGCAGCTTCATGTACAACCGCTTCACCGACACGGACAACTACGTGGAGACGCCCCTGGTCGGCACGAACTACGACCCCAACAACGTGAACTCCCGCTCCACCGCAGTGCAGCGTTGCCTCCAGAGTGGCGCCGCGTTCCTCAGCGGCCTCTACCCCAACTCCGCCAACTTCTACCCCGCCATCTTCACGGTGAACCTCACCACCGACATCACCATGGTGACCGACTCGATCCCCAACGTGATGCTGAAGCGCTACGTCGACCTCATCGGCCTGCGCGAGGCCATGCTGCCCACGGTGGACCAGTACTTCACCTGGGACGTCATCAAGGCCATGGCGGCGGAGGCCCACATTGCCGAGCAGCCCACCTGCCAGAGCGAGGTGACGCGCTTCGAGTGTGTCTTTGACATTCACGATATTGCCGATTGCTACGAAGTCGACGGCCGCCTCGCGCAGTCCCCGTCGCTCTCTGCCAACCTGAACGGCCTTCACGCCGTTTGGGGCGCGTGGTACAAGTACCTCTTCGGCTACGACCGCACCCGCGCGCTGGACCTTGAGCAGGGTAGCTCGGGCCAGTTCATGGCGACGGACATGGTGAAGAACATCCGCACCTACCTCAGCGGCTCGACGACCACGCAGATCTACCACTACAGCACGCACGACACAATGATGGGTCCGCTCGCCATCACCTTTGGCGATCAGGGCGACATCTCCCTCCAGCCCAAGTACGGCGTGACCGTCTGGGCTGAGCTTGTGCAGAGCGTCGCGAACAACAGCTACTACATCCGCCTCAACCGTGGTACCCCCGCCTCCGCCGCCCCGTTCGCCTTCCAGGTGCAGCCCATTGAGCAGCACTGCATGGATGCCAGCGGCAACGCGTACATCGCCACCAACAACATCTGCCCCGTCGAGGACTTCATTCGCTTCGTGGAGTGGAGCGAGTACGCACCGCCGACCGGCTACTGTGTGGTCAACCAGACGCAGTACGACATGATGGGATGCCCCACGCGCATCGCCGACGGTGTCCCGCACTACTGCGACCTCTACCGCACCATGTGCCCCACCACCGCATGTGGCGAGGGCTTCGTGCTGAGCGAGGCGGACCGCAAGTGCTACCCGATTGGCGATACCGCCAGCGGCACGTACGAGGTCCGTCTGGCGCAGATTGTGCACCGTCACGGTGCCCGCAACCCGAACCTGGCGTACAACCAGAGCTTCTTCTGCGGTGTGCCATCCGCGTGCTCGCAGCTCAACACGCAGGGTCGCGCCATGCTGCGCGCCGTGGGCAGCCACATGCGCACGCGCTACAACGATCCCGGCGTGGTCGGCAGCGCGTTCTTCGAGTCCGAGTCCTACAACCGCAGCCTTGTGTACACGCGCTCCACGGACTTCGACCGCACGATCCAGAGCGCGAACGCCTTCCTCATTGGCCTGTTCCCGGATGTGGAGACCTTCAGCCCGATTGTGTACCAGGCGAACAAGACGGTGGACTTCCTGCTCAACACCGAC
>JASANQ010001196.1:0-64054 GCA_030849645.1 Wallacemonas sp. Wsd | reverse complement strand
TTTTTTCGTTTCAAAATTCAATAATACACATGAAGAGAACGAGAGGAGAAGAAAAACGAAATTAAAAAATGAGCCAGAAAGTGCTCGAATGATACATCGCTTTTTTTTGTTCTGCTTTTCTCTGCTCCGTATGAAGAAACCATCAAGGTGAAAAAGAAAAAAACGGTAGCACGCAACACATACCAAGTGATGAAAAAAGAAAGAGGAAACGAAAAAAAAAAAAGAAAGAGGTAATTGATCAAAAAAAAAAAAAAAAGAAACAACCAAAAGTAACATACGAAACAAAGGAAGGAAAATGAGAAAGAAAAAAAGCAACAACAACAAAAAAACGAAT
This sequence comes from Wallacemonas sp. Wsd, assembly GCA_030849645.1. Taxonomy (NCBI): domain Eukaryota; phylum Euglenozoa; class Kinetoplastea; order Trypanosomatida; family Trypanosomatidae; genus Wallacemonas; species Wallacemonas sp. Wsd. Next base: position 63,720 of record JASANQ010001196.1, on the reverse strand, counting down.
GACGATACGTGTCATTAGGTGTTGTGAAACAAGATTTTTTTCCTCCACCGCGGTGGCATACGTACGTGTGTCTCACTCATGGTTCCATCTCTAAGGAGTCCGCTCTCTTTTCATTTTCTTTTTCTTTCGCACAGTGATCACCATCGGAAGACCACTGCTACAATCAGCCGTGAGAGAGAGAGAGAGAGGGAAAAAGCAAGAAGATACCGTAGCATCGATAAAATGAGGTAAAGCGACACAGAGAGAGAAAGAGAGAGAAAGAGGCAGAAAGAGGGAGAGATGATGCCAAAAGCACTAGCACACATCTAAAAACGCGGGCGAGTGAGAAGCTTGCCTAAAATAGCGAAGATGAAGAGGAAAAATACGTTTTCAACAACACCAAAAACAAAAAGCAACAGCAACAGAAAACAACTACCGAAATAAATGAAGGAAGAAAGGTCTTGCTTGGCGCCTTTGGTCCAAACAAACAGAACGGAAAGGAAGAAAAACAAAAAGAAATGACAAAGCCGACGAAGGTACACCGAGCGAGAACAGAAAGAAGATGCATTTGGCAATGTGTAAAGAAAGAATTGAAAAGAAAAAGACGCACAAATGAGAAAAAAAAACACAGAATGTGAAACATACAACAGGACAATGGTGGCGGTATCTGTAGGCACATACTGTTTTCGCTGGAACCATTATGAACAATACAAGAGGCTCAGCAGTTGTCGTCTGCTCTTTGTTTTTCCCCCTTGTAGTTCTGCACGCTTGAGAGTTAGAGTGCCACATTCTTGCGCCGGCTTTCTTTTTGCCCTTGCTCGGTGCAGCTNCCCCGAGGGGCTGCCAATCTGTCCGTTCAGCAAGTCCTCCACCACCGTCCGTGCCCGCGCCTCACCCGACTTGACGGTGCCCTTGCTCGGCTGTGTGCCCCGAGTGGACGTGGAGGAGGGCATGTGGCCGTACAAGTCGTAGCTAAAGGAATCCGTCACCGTCATCGACTGACGATGGCCATTGCTGCTGCCACCACCGCCGCCGCCCATGTAGTAGTTGTACGCGTCATCGAAGCCGTAGCCGCCGTAGCCGTCCTCGGAGTTGCGGCTGGCGTTGTTGGGGTCGTTCTCGTAGGCTTCGCTGGTCTTGCCGTTGGGGAGGGTCTGTGCGTTGGCGTTGGTGCTGCTGGGGACGGTGGTGGCCGTCGACGGCACCACCGCGGCCTTCAGCGGCGTCGGCTTCTCCGACAGCGCAGGCTTGTCGGACGGTGTTGCGGTCGTGGTGGTGGAGTGGCGCGGCGCCGGGTGTGCGCTCTTCACGTCCGTCAGAGGGGGCACCGGTCGCAGCGTCTTCACCGCCAAGGGCACAGGCGCACCCTTCACCGTGGTGCTCGGCGTGCGCGTGGTGGCCGTCGTGGTGGCGGGGCCAGAAGGACCAGACGGCGCGATGGGCCCCTTGAGCGGGGCAATCGCTTTGCCCATCGGCGGCTCCATGTCGGGCACGCGCGTCCCCCCGATGGGGCCCGAGGCCGCAGACGGCGGCACGGAGGAGGACGGTGCCGTCGTGCGCGGCGTGGCCCGCGTGCTTGGGGTCGCCAACTTGGGCGGTCCCTCGACACTCTTCGCGGCGCTCCCCTCCGCCGTGTGACTCGGCTTGGCGGACACAGCGTGTGCGTCCTTGGTGCCGTGGCCGTGGCGGCCCTTGGCGGAGGCGGCAGAGCCCGGCCGGCTGGTGGGCCGCACCTTGGGCAGCACCACCTCGCCCGCCGCGAGCGGAGTTACCGTGCGTGGGGTGGCGCGCGTCGGACAGGCGGCGGGGGCGGCGGTGCCGGTCTTCGACAGGGGCCGATCCGCGGGCTTCTCGGCAGGCTTCTCGGCAGGCTTCTCGGCAGGCTTCTCGGCGGGCTTGTCGGCGGGCTTGTCGGCGGCACTCTGCACGGCTCGCGGGGCGGCAGTGGAGGCCAGCGTCGTGGTGGTCGCCGGCTCCGACGTGGCGCGCGGCCCTGAAGCTGCACCGGCGGTGGCGGCCGTTTTCGCAGGGGCAGCGACCTCGGCGACCTGCGTGGAGGACGGCGGTGGGGTTGGCGGCGGCGCCGTCTTCGTGCTTGTCTCGGGGCCTGGTGCGCGGAAGGTGGGGAGAGGGTTCGCGGCCGGACGGCCTGCGACCGGCTTGGCGGAGGCCGCGCGCGATTGCGGCTGCGTCGGGGGCTGCGTCTCAGAGGGCGGAGAGGCTGCGGCCCGGGACGTCGCGTGGGCATCTGGCGCGGGGCTGACGGCGGTGGGAGCGGTGCTCGCGGTGGCAGGAGCGGTGCTCGCGGGCACATGGGCCCGGTCTGCCGCGCTCGCCGCGTTCGCGTTCATGTTCGTGTTCGTGCTTGTCGCGGTCGCCTCCTTCGCCGCTGTCGGTGGCGGAGGGCTGGTCTTGCCCACCTTTGAGGACCGGCGCTGGGTGACAATGTCTGCCGTGGCGGACTTCATCGGCGGCAGCGTGGGGATGCCGGTCTTGCCGGATGCCGCACGAAGGGGCTTCAGCGCCTCCTCCTCCGCGTGCGGCGGCGCGGCCTTCTGCGGACGGGTGTGCGTCGGGGGACCGGCGGGTGCGGTCGGCAGGGGCCGCGTCCCTGTCGTTCCTGCGGCCCCTGCCGCAGCCGTGGCCGGAGAGCTGGTCGGGACGGCCTGTGTGAGGGCGGCGGGGGGCGAGATGGTCTTGGGGCTCATCGCCGACATGCCTGCTCCGGGCGTGGCCTGCAGCGCCCCGTGCGCATTGCGGGCTGCGTGCGGGCCGTCATCCTGCAGCAGCGGCAGCGTGCGTGGGGGCGTGGGCTGCGAGGACTGCGAGGGCTGCGACTTGGGGTTCTTCGAGGCGAGGGGCGTGCCGCACACGGAGTACACTGCACCGGGTCCAGTCGGCGCGGGCGGCAGCGGCGAGGCCCCGCTCAGGCGCTCCTTCTTACCCTTCTTGATGCCCGCGGTGGCCGGCAGCGGCGCCTGCATGCCTGATGTACTGGCCCTTTTGCCCGTGCGGCCCTTATGCCGCGGAGGGGCGACGTTGCTCGTGCTGAGCTCGACGCCGGCGACATCGGAGGCCGACAACATGCCGGACAGACCGGGAATGGAGTAGCCGCGCGCGGTGCTCTGGCGGCCGCGACCGCCACCAGTGTTGGGGACGGAGGTGAACGGATGACCGCCATGCGGCGCTGAGGCCCGCCGCATGGCTTCGAGGTAGTTGTTGACCTCGCTCGTCGACTCATCAGAGGTGGTGTTGGGGAGCGCGATGGAGCCGGCGACGCTGTAGTCAATGACCGAGTAGCCCGGCCCGGCGGTGCTGACGCCCATGTCCCGGCCGCTGACGTCCTCTTCATCCTCGGACGAGGAGTAGGAGGAGTCGTCGTCTTCCTCGTCGTCCTCCTCCTCGTCGTCGTCCTCCTCGTCATCGTCCTCGCTGCTGCCAAAGGGGGCTTCGTCCTCGTCGGAGCGGCCGTGGTAGCCGTCCAGTACGCTCTTGCTGGCACCGACGTCGAAGAGCGATGGCTGGCGGTGGGGCCCCGCGGGGCCGCTGCCGCTGCGGCGCGCGTCGTAGCTGCCGTTGTGGTTGTGGGCACGCGAGGCGAGCAAGTCAGCGGACTCCATGTCCCCACTCTCCGGCGAGGCGGCACCAGAGACGTAGCCGTGTGGCATCGGAGAGGGCTTGAAGGAGTCAGCCAAGGAGTCTTCCAGACGAGGGGGTGCGTGACGGCTGCCATTGTTGTTGTTGGCGGTGTTGTTGGCGTGAGGGTACTGCATGGCAGCGTACGGATCGCCCAGACTCGCGCCGGGCGACGAGGTCCTCTGCCCACCACCGCTGATACGCTGTGCACCGCTGGCCCCGTAGGCGCCTGCCACCGCAGAGGAGGGGTTTCCTTGCGGGTACACCATCGGCTGGTTCTGCGGGTATTGCAGCTGCATCTGTTGCTGGGGCTGTTGTTGCTGTTGCTGCTGCTGCTGTTGCTGCAGCATCATGTAGTGCTGCTGGTGTTGCATGAGTGCCGGGTGGGAGGCTGTCTCGCCAGAGCTGGGGGTGCCGTATGCCGGAGGTGTGCCACCGGCCCCGGCGTGTTCGTCGTCGTTGTTGTTGTTGGCCGCGCCCGCACGCGAGGGGCTCTCCACATCGAGGTCAATACCGCGCGGGCTTTCGATCCACGTCATATCCGTCGTCACGTGCGACCACCAGTTGTCCTTGCACGGCGTGCGACCCGGTCTGGACTCTGCCCAGCCGGGCTTCGTGGGCTTGCTAAAGTCGACAGACGTGTTCTGCTGCTGCTGCTGCATCTGGTACATGTACATTTGTTGCTGCTGCATCATCATGAACTGCTGCTGCTGCTGTTTCTGGTACTGGAGCATCTGCTGAGGGGACATGCGACCAGGGCCAGCGTTGCCACTGCCACCCGTCATGCCCATGCCCATGCCACCACCACCGCCACCAGCACCACCACCACCACCAGCCCCCCACATGCCGTTGTTGGGCTGTGCGTGCACCTGCCCATACTGCCGGTTGTTCATGTAGGCACCGTTCATGATGATGATCTTTGTGTTGAGTTCGCAATGATGCAGTGAGAAAAGAAAAGAAAAAAAAAGAGAAAAGAAAGAAAGCAAGAAAAGTGACGAAAGAGGAGATAAACAGAATGAAAAGCCTATAACCGCTCTTTTTTTTTTTAAAGTCCCTTCTTCACGTAAGGAAAACTTGAAAAATGCGAGGTGGCTGGCTTTTTTTTCTTTCGTTTATGAAGTGTCTGCGCTTCCAATGATTACTATTTTTGATTTTTGAAAGTCACAAATAACAAGAGCGCACAATGCGACAAGGAGAGAGAGAGAGAGATATTTAGTAGGAGTATGAAGGGTAGACAGTATATTGATGAACGTGAGAGCCAGAGAAATCGCTAGCTGCTCAACCCCACAACAGGCGAGTGTGCAAGAACGAATGCCGAGATATTCTGCACATGCACACATATGCACAAGAAAGGCCAAGGGGGAAGTCAGGACTTGTCAAAACAGCCTCACTCGGGATCAAAGTATCACCACCACTTCCGAGTTAACACACATTCGCGTGTTGTGGATGTGCGTGCGCGGTGGCCGACAGAGCTATTCTTCTGAATTCAATCCGGGCAGAGGCCCCTAAACGCACAGATTCACACATCAAGGAGAGAGAGAGAAAAAAGGAAGAAACATGAAGGAAAAACATGACCACATTTTTATTTTTGAATGGCTAACGAGTGTGAGAGGAGGGATCACAATAGATTTCCCTTGGATGAATAGTAAACGTGAGCCCGCTGATTATGAGTATATCAAGGAAAAACAAGCACATAAACAAACTGATGAGCACATTAGAAGAAAAAGGCAAAAGAAAAGACACAAGTCGACCACGGTATCAGCATGAGGAAAGAGGCAGTGTTTTGATGTACACTATGACAGCAACAACCTCTGACGACAACTTAACCACGAACGGAAACAAACAAAAAAAAGTCTCGTCAAACTGCTACAAGTCGTCTATAGGGGGAAACAAGAAGGAAACAAAAAGAAGAAAGAAAGAAAGCAACAGGAGAGAAAAAAGAAAATCTTGGATCGAAAGATGCTGACTACCCGCGCGGTTGGTTAGACTGGAAGTGTACACAGACACGGGTAACGAATGAAGTGTAGAAACATAGGAAAAAAAAAGGGAAGTCACAAGGAAGTTATTGTACGGTGCAACACGTCGAATTGACTCCGAGGCAAGGGCATTTATGCTCACAGCCGGAGATGGGACTACATCAATGATGACGCAAGTGCTTGCAACCGCACATGAAAACTAGAAATAAAGAACAGCAAACAAAGAAGAAGAAACATGAAACAGAAGCAAACAAGAGAGAGAGAAAAAAAGAGAAACAGAGAGTTTCCTCCATGTACATGGCAGCACAGCAGAGAAAAAAAAAAACAGAAAGCAAACGAGGAAAGAGAAAAAAAAAAGATGGAAATAGTGATGCCTTGTTGGAAGCAACAAGGCCCCAAAAACAAAACAAACGTTAATACTTTGTAGAGAAAAACAAGTGCTCATCGCGGTGGCAGACACACTCTCTCTCTCGCAAGCGCAGCGCAACCGCAAGCGTCGCGGACTGTCTCCCAGAGAGGTGTTTCCGTGGTTCCATAACCGAGAGCTGAGCAGAGCAAAACGAACACAAAAACAAAAAAAAACAATTCACACAAAAAAACGCGCAAACACACACACAAAAAAAAAGAGGGGTGGCGCGCATCTACATGGATGCCTTCTCCCCGTTTCTGATTTGCACATAGTTCGCCTTGGTGGGCGTGGTGAGTGCCGGCACAGGAACGTTCTCCCAGCGGCCGGAGGTCGTGGTGGCTAGGGTCGGAGTGGTGCTGACAGGCGCGGGCACGACGGCACGGTTCGCGGGCTTGCTCGGCTCTCGGGGGCGGCCCGTATACGGCTTGACGACATTCTCCATGTCGTCCTGATCGTGGTGGGGCGGTGTGACCGAGTGACTTCGTTCCCCATGCGCGAGTGACGAGGAGAGCGAAAAAATGTGCTCAATATGCGAAGGCAGCCGTGTCACCACCGTGCTCGGGGCACCGTCGGTGGAGGTCGTCTCTGTGCTGGCGGTGTCGGCCGTGGTCGTGCTGCTCACGACGGGGCCCTGCGTGCTCGCCGTCGTCGGCCAGGTGGTGGAGGACTGCGCGGCCGCCGTGGTGCGCGACCCGCGCGTGGAGTTGCGCGATGAGCTCGGCACCGGCGCGACGGGGGACCAGTGCTGAACGGACGGATTCGGCTGACTGAGACGACGAAGCGGCGAGGGTGGGTTCCCGACAATCGCCGTGGTGCTTGGCGTGGCCGCGTCTTCCACGGCAGCGAACACGGACGGGAGCTGGAGGCCGTACTGGCGGGCCTGATGGTCGCGCAGCACCTGTGGCAGAATGCACTCCCCGGCGTACACCACACGCGCCTCGCCGTTTTCACTCGCCAGTGTCTTCCAGCTCGACACCGCGGGTGGTGGGGACGTGACGGAGGCCGGACCGCAGGAAGGGTCGTAGGCGCCGCCCGCCAGCTTCAAGGGCGGCACCAGCTCCGGCATGGAGGCGAACTCCGACGCTACACCGTCGTCCCTCTCCCCATCAGAGGCGACATTCGTTGTTGTCGTTGTCGTGGTGGTGGTGCTCGTAGTGGATTTGGATCTGTGCGGCCCGCCACTGCCTGCACTCGTTTTACGGCCGCCTCGCCGCGGACGCGTCGGCTGGCGACTCCCGTCACCGCCGCTCACGTCGCTGCTACTGCCCAGGCGTCCTGGGAAGGTGAGCGGCGCGGGGTTGGCCACCGGCGCGTTCCACGGACCGTCGCTCTCGTAGCCGTCGTAGCAGCTATCGTAGTTCAGGAGCGACCCGACGGAGTAGTTGCTGTCGCCCTCGGACGCACTCGACGCTTGCGAGCGCACGGCCGACTCGCTGGCCTTCGTGGCCGTCTCGCTCAGTTGCTGCGCACGGGCAGTGTGGCGCTCCTCCTGCGTCGTGATGCGATCGCGGAAGCTCGTGCGCGCGGGTCGCACATCTCCGTCGTCAACGACGTAGCTGCTCGTCCTGCTGCCCATGAGTGGGCTGCTGCCGGCCGTGGCGTGCGTCGTGGTGGTGATGGTGGTCGGCCGCAGCAGCGGGGCCAGTGGAGACCGGTGCAGCAGTGGCAATGACGACTTGCGACCGCGCTCCACACTCTCGGCGGTGCTGGCGGCGAACGGATCGGGCGCCTTGCGGGCCTTGAGAAAGCGAATGCCGCCGCTGCGGCGACCAGCTGACTGGGGCCGGCTGCGCGTCCCCCCGCCCCCGCCGTTGCTCTCGCCGCCTGCCGATGAGGAAGACGTCCGACGTGAGACAAGCTGCATGACGGCGCCGGACACATCCGGGGCGGTGGCGGACCGAGGACGCACGCCGCCAAAGGGCCCCGAGGGACTGACCTCGCGGCATTCACCGTCGTCGTGCACGAGAACCGGGGCGGAGCGCGCGGTGGGCGGTGAGGCCGTTGACGAGCTTGGCGCCGTGAACGCGGGCGTGGGCGGCGAGACCTGCGCAGGGGCATGACGCGGGAACGAAGAGACCGAGTTTGTCGATGGGCTCGGCGGGGTCGGGAGAAGCCGCGGTGTCGCTCTTATTGTCGGACTCGCAGTGGGCGGCGCGGTGGCGTGCGCGACAGAACGGGCCCGCGTCTCGGCGGACAGATCGGAAGGGGCGGACGAGAGCACTGCCGCCTCCCAAATATCCGTCACGCTGCCACCCAGCCGCGCCGTCCCTGCGGAGGTGCTGTCCTCGGCGGTGTTGGTGGAGCTCGCCGAGTTCGACGGGGCCACCACCACCATCGCCACGGGCACCGCTGCCGCTGCTGCTGCAGGCTCGATGCGACGGACAGCAGGGGTGCGGCTCGACGACGTGGGCAACCGTTGCGTCTCGCGGCCAGCGACCGCGACAGAAGTGGTGCGCGGTGTCGAGCGCGATGGAGAGCGCGGCGTGGCGGGCCGTACGGGTGGGGCGTGGTCGTTGCTGAAGGTGTGGTCGCCCGTGAAGCCCCACGAGAGCGACGCAGGGCTGTCCCCGGCAAAGCTTCCGCTGGAGTAGTCGAGGGATGCCGGTGAGCTTGTCCGCTCTGGCTTCTCCACAGGCGGGGGCGGTGAGGGAGACTTGGACTTGGCTGGGCCCATATCGTGGCTATCGGCGCGCCCTGTGTCGTGACTGTTGCGGCTACTGCTATTGTTGTTGCTGTTAGTCGTGGTGGTGGTGGTGGTGGCAAGTACTTCGGCCATGTGCACCTCGCGCAGCGTTCGCATCTCTTCAGTAGCCTTCATCCGTCGTCGGAACGCCAGCGCGCGGGGTAGGGCCGGTGTGTTGGCCATCGGTGTCGGGCAGACCTGCGAACTCGGCGGCGGCGGCCGACGCGCACGCGGCGTGGCGTCGACGTTCCTGTGGCCGAGATCGGCTGTCGGCTCCGGCTTCACGGTCTGTGTGGCCGTTTTGGCAAGCGCCGGCGAGACACTTCGAGGCACGTGCGGCGCGCGGGCAATGAGGCTGCCCGAGGTCCGCGAGTACCCCTCCTGGCGCCGCTGCGCTGAGCCAAACATGACGGAGCCGTAGAGGCTCACCTCGCTGCCCGCTGCGGAGTCAATGTCGGACGCGGAGACATCGACGATGCTGTACGCGGGGTCGACGGAGTTGTTCACAGTGGACCCACCCCCGCTCCCGCTGGCCGCGGTCGTCAGCGTGCGAAGAAAGGACACATCGTCGTCGTCAGAGGCTTGGTCGTCATTGTCGTCATCAGAGCCACTGTAGGAGCTTGACGAGCTCGAGGAGGCTTCTCCTTGATGGCTAGCCGCGTCATCGAGAATCACGTCGCCGCAACCAATGAGGTAGTCATCCATCGCTGTCATAGAATCGGTGATGGCGTTTGTGGATGCCTTTTCCCGATCCATGCGTTTTCTGTTTCTGTTTCTCAACGATTACTGTGCGTGCCCACTAAAAAAAAAAAAGTAAAGCACAGTGACAATAATGACGATGCGAAACAACAACAACGACGACGAAAAAGCGCTCAGACACAAGAACACAAGAATACTCCTTCACCAAGGGAAAAGCTACCAAAGGTGGAGGAGAAAAAAAAAAGGATTGCCAAACACAGAAGTGCGGCAATAACACGCACACTAAAGCAAAAAAAAACCCGAAAACAAGCAAAAAAACAAAAAAAGGTGTTCAGGAAAACTGAAGGACACAAGAGAAGGGCCTGTAACTGGCAACCCAAATGGACAGAGGAGAAGTTTCCGCTTCCAGGTGTTGCGATACACAAAGAGGAGGGGTGAGAGTCCGGCGCCTGAGTTCCAATATCAATGAAGTAGAGTTGTGTGCCTTCCCTCCTCAATCCACATCAGAGAACGGATTGAAGAAGGGGAAAATAGTAAGAAAAAAAGTGAATGAACACACAATAACACTACTATACACAGTATGATACAGTATACACAGCAGAAACACACACACACACACACACACACACACACCAGGCCGATAGTTATCTTTTTTTTACTGTTTACTGGACGAACAGGTGCACACGCTTCTCCTTGAATGGAAAATACACAATTGCGCTCACCAAGAAAAAAAAAGAAAGAAAGAGATAAATAAAAGAAAAATGCAAAAAAAAAAGAACAAGAAAAAAGAGACACAATTAAAGGCTCTCGTCTTATTGGTAGGCGCGAGCAAGAGGAAGGAAAAAAACTGAATGCGATGTTGCCAACAATCCGAAGGAGGGGCAGAAACAGACAAAACGCAGGGGGGAAAAAAAAAGACGCTGGCGAAAGAAAAAAAAATGAGGAATAACGAAAGAAAAGATAACTCAACAACTAAATGGCGGCTGCCTGTGTGTTGTCACGTCTTTATAGGGGAAAGGAAAAAGAAACTGACGTGAACGGACACACAATCGAAGATGAGCCGTTCTTGCTGAGAAAGAAAGGTCAACAAATAGAAAAAGTTTCGTAATTCGCTTTTATTTTACGTTTGCTGTTCACGATGAGGGCCAGTACCTGGCTTAAGTATCGAAGTGTGAGCAAGGCAAGCAAATCGAGGCAGGCAAGTCGGAAGTTAGAGAGACAGGTGTAGAGTGAAAGAGGTGAGATTACGTTAAACGGCACACGTGGTTATGCGTGCACGCGTGCATGTGTACATATGCATGTGCCTGTATGACGTCGACAAGTACGCAGACAACTGCTAGTTTTGCCACAGTCTTCACGACAAATACACGTTCATGAATCGCTTCCTTGCGGCCCCATACGGCTGCAGAGTGTATTTTGGTGGCAACGTTCACAGATCATTTTAAAAGTCCTTTGCCTATTGTGCGGCCAAAAAGGTTGCCTCTCCCTGACCACTTTGGCGTGCTAAATTTTTTTGCGTTTTTTTTTTTGCCTAGGTAAGGCCGCCTCACATGGGGCGTATATACGTGTAGGTGCGTCAAAAAGTAATCAAACACACTCAAAAGAACCGAACAAGAAAGAAATCAAGCGAAGAGTACATGTGATAAGAACACAAAGCAAAAAAAAAAAAACACAACACACACGAAGATGTACACATTTTTTTTCTTTCACACTCACTTTTGTTTTGTTGTTTCATGTTGCACTGGTCGTATTTGATTGCTACATCCTTCGACAAGAAATACAACAGATATCACACACACACACACACACAACAAACAAAAAAAACACACGAGTGGTACGGATGAACTGGATGGTCTGAGAGATAGAATGAATGGGTGAGGAAAACAAAGAAATGGATAATCACACAGACACGCTTGAAAGAGACACCAGTGAAATTAAGGTGTCCATCCTTTGTCGCACACACACAAAAAAGAGAGAAAAAAAGCAAAAGCAACACGAAAGGGGGGAAAAAAAAGAAGTCTGAAGGAAGATGAAATGCACAGGTTGCAGAAGGAAAAAAAACACACAGTCACAGAAACACATACGCTATTGGGAAAAGTGGAAGTGGTTGTGAGGCATAAGTAGAGAGTAGACACAAGACGACTGGAACCGTAGTAGTGGCACCACACCCGACGGGGTTGTGGAGACACTGATCGAACAAAGCAAAGAGCGCATTGCAGTGGAAGTGGCGCGCAAACATAAACATAAAGAAAAAACAAAGAAACACAGTGATACACACACACACACACACATGAGCGACAAAAATGCTGTTCATGTGTGTGTATCGGTTGAGATACATAAGATACCCCTGTGAGCACAGGAGGGAGGATGAAGGACGGAGAAAAGACAAGCAACCCTCCAAAAAGGGAAACCACATCATAACTTCCTCCGGTCCCCGCGACTCGTCTGACATCAGATCGAGGAAAAGAAGAAGAAAACAAGCAAACAAATTCAATAACCACAACAGCGACAACAAGAAAAAAAAAAGTGCAAAGGACACTCATGAGCACCCGTGCGGGGCTACCTCCTCATCCTCCTCATCCTCCTCATCCCCTCTCTGCTCTCACTTACGCGCAGCGGAGACGGACACCGTCGTCGGCGCCGGTGCGGTCGACTCCAGTGGCGTGGACTGGCCATTGACCGCGTTCGACGCGGCAACGCGACCAGGCTTCGTCACACGTCGCATCGGTGCCGCGCCCGACATCCCTGCGGCACTCCCCGGCGCGCTCTGCGGCGCCGGTGCCGTCACAGAGACGGTGGACGGCTTCGTGGCCGCCGTGAGGGACGGTGGCGCGGAGGCTGCGGCCGCCGGTGTGGGCGTCGGTGTGGGCTTTGGTGTGGGCTTTGGTGTCGGTGTGGGCGTCGGTGTGGGCTTCGTGCTCGCGGGGAGCTGCAGCCCCGCTGTGATGGGCAGGGCAGAGCGCTGGCGGGGCAGCCCCACTTCCTTGGCCGCAGGGGCGGTGGCCGGGGCGGTGGACGCGGTCGCCGGAGCCTTGGGGCCTGTCGTCGTGGTCGTGGTCGTCGTCGGGGCGAGGGGGGCCAGCTTCGTTGCGCGGTCGTGTCCGCTGCCGCTGAGGTCATTGCTCAGGAACTTGGAGTTGCGTCGCTTCAACGCCACGTCGTCCACGTTGTCAGAGGCGTGGGCCTCCGTCACACGCACCGCATGACGCGTCGGCTCCCCAGGCGGGGGCACAGGCGCCACGATTGGGGGTACCGTGGACGATGGCAACGGTGCCGTAATGCTACGGCGCACGTGGCTCGCGGAGGGCGGCGGCGACGACGCCTTCTTCGCGGTCACGGCCGCTGCCGGTGCCGACTTGACCGGCGCCGTGGCAGCACCGACGGCAGGCTTGCTCGCGGACTTCACCGGTGTCGGCGTGACGACGTCGGTGCCCGGCAAAAGCGCGGGGTCGGCCAGCGGGGTGCCCTCCATGGGGCTCATGTAGGCGTCAAAGGAGGACACGTCAGGCGCGTAGGCGTAGGCGAGGTCGGTCGTGACGCTGCCGGAGCGCGCCTTGCCGGCGGAGATGCTCGTGGACTTGCCCGGGCTGACGGTGCTGGTGCGTCGGCTCACTGCTTGGGAGGGCTTGCCGGAGGCGTTGCTGCCACCACCACCACCACCGGCTGCGGCGGCGGCTGCGGCGGCGGCGGCGGCGGCAAGGGGGGAGCTCGCGCTCTTGGGCCTCACGGAGGTGCTCGGCATGGTCAGACTCGGCCGCGACTGCCAGTTCTTTCCGCCGGAGAGCGAGTACTCGTTGACTCCCTCTGGGACACTGGCCTTCTTCCCGGCGTGGTCGCCGCTCTTGTTGGCGAGCGGCGTGCCGAGAGCCGCGTCGTCGTCATCGTCGGAGGTCGACGCTGACGAGGTGGACGTGTCCGAGTCGCTGTCGTTGCCGCTGCTGCCCTCCTCCCCGGCCTCGTTTCCGCGATCGGCGTCGTCGTCCTCGACGTAGCTGCCGTCCATCCCGGCGAAGTCACTGATGAAGTCGTTGATGGCGTCGGGACCAAGCATGGAACTCTCCATGTTCGCCCCTGCCCCCTGCGAGTACACGCTGCCCCCCATCACCGAGTGCATGGAGCCAGGACGACTGAACGGGGCCCCGGAGAGGCTGCGGCTGGTGCTGTTGCTGTGCACTGTGTTCTTGCCCTCCACGTAAAGGCCCCCGCCACCACGCGATGGCGCGCGGCTGCCGCCGGCCTCCGCGGCGGATGGTGGTCGCTGTGGCGTGCCAGCGGCGGTGTGACTCGTGCGCGCGACGCTCGCCCGCTTCCTGTCTGTGCTGGTCTTCACCGAGGGGGTGTTGGCCCCACTGGCGGTCGTGGCCTTCTTCGCCGCGGCCGAGTTCGTGGTGTCGTGGCGCGGCTTGCGCAGGCTGCCGGCAGTGGCGGTCGGCGCGAGGCCGTAGCTCGAGACGGTCCGTGCGGTCGTGCCGGAAAAGCCCATCTTGATCGCGCCGTCCTCCTCCTTCAGCTCCGGCAGCTCCGGTGTTGTGACGCGCTGGGCCCCAGTGAGCATCGCCGGGTCACACCACATGCGCGTCATCATCAGCACGCCATCGCCGCAGAGGTTCGCCAGGTCCGGGTAGGCCGCGGCGAGCTGATACGCGCGGACAGTGTGCCCGACGGTGCCGGTCGACGTCTCGAGCTTCTGCCGCTTCTCCGAGGCCTCGATGCCGAGTGTGCCAATAGGCCCGTAGAAGGAACCCATCGCGGGGGTGAAGCTCGGTGTGGCCGGGGCGGCGGCGCCAATGCCGAGCACGTCGAACTGCCCGGCGGCCATCTGCGCCTCGTGCCGCCGGCGACCCTCCGCGACCACGCGGCGTGTCTCGGACTCGTCGACGTCGTCGTCGTGCGCGTCGTGCCGCCCGCTGCCGTCCATCTTCATCATCATCATCGAGCCCGCGTTGGCGCCGTAGAGGGACGGCGTCACGGCGGTGCTGGCGCGACCGTCCGAGGAGGCCGGCGTAGCGACGCTCGCACGGCCGTTGCCTGGGGAGGGGGAGCTGTAGCTGGTGGCGTAGTCGTACGTCGGGCTCACGCTGGGCAGGTTGTAGTCGGCCCAGGGCACACTCCCGGGGCGGTACGGCGTCTCGCGATCGAGCTTCACCTCGCGACTGACACCACCGCCCGGGATGCCTGGAGTGGTGGAGTAGCGAAGCCCCATGTCGTAGTCGTCGGCACCCGCCACGGACGGTGTCGTCGGGGCCTTGGTGTGCATGTCATCGTAGCCTCCGAGCGGCTGCTCATAGCCTTGCATCGAAGGGCCCTGGCCTGGCTGGGGCGAGTAGCGGCGCTGACCGTACGGGGAGAAGGGGTTGTGACCGAAGCCATTGGCGCCACCATAGTACGGCACCCATCGAAACGGCTGCACGTTGGCGGGCAGGCCGGTTGCCCCGATGGAAGCCGCACTCGAGTTACTGTGCTGGCTGTTGTGGCGCGAGGCGCGGGCAAAGTAACTCGCCGTGTGCACATCTTCCTCGTCGTCGGCAAAGTAGCGCAGATTGCGATGCTGACGGTTGTTGCCATTGTCGTCGTCCCTCTCCTCGGTGGTGATGGTGTTAGTGAATTCCTCGACATCCACGCCATCGTCCACGTCCATGTTCTTGCCGTGGTCATAGCCACGGTCATCGCGGTCATCGGATGACGAGCTCTTGTAGTCCGCACCGTCGGGCTCCACGTCCACCTCGACGTCCTCCGCACTCGTGCGCTCGTTCCGGCGTTGGTGGCGTGCGGCGCTCTCGTCATTGCGGGCGGCCTCACCGCGCACGTACTTGCTGCTCACCGGCACATCGCCGAGTGACTGCAGGCCGTCGTCCCACTTCTCCGGTCGCTCCTTCTTTTCGGCATCCCGCAGGGGCGGCCGCAGTAACTTCTTCCAGTACTTGTTCTCGGCCACCTTGGCCTGCCAGTTGTTGCGCTGCGGCACGCGGAAATTGCTCTCGTTGGCGTTGTCGTACTCCTGCGTGTAGGCCTCCACCATGAGGTCGTCGACGACATCGTCGTCATTCTCCTCCTCATTGTCACGACCACGCTGCTGCTGCTGCTGCTGCTGTTGCTGAGGCTCCTCGTCCTCCTCTGAGTCGTCAGTCGCGGCGACACGATTTTTCTTGCGAAACGCGTTCTTCCACGTCCATTTTTTGCGTCCTGTTTCATCGGTCGTCGGCGACTGCTCACCGGCCTCGCTCTCGCTGCCGTCAGAATTCTGATCTTGAGACGCGCTGCGGGCGCTGGCCTCGTCCGGTCGGGAGTCACGCCCCCGGTCTTGCCGGGCACCGCTGACATCCACTGTTTTCATCATCTTGGCACGCGTGCGCGCAAGAATCTCCTTGGCGGTCGGCATGGTGCTGCGATCTGGCCTCAGCTTTTTTTATTTTGTTTTGCGAGGACGCCAAACGTCTGTTTGTTCTAGGAAAGTCACTGTGCGTGCGTCCGTGTCTGAACGGACTCGTGTGAATGGGACTAAGCAAAAATGGGTGCGCAGTTGAAGCTCGGCAGATCAGCCAATGCACACGAAGAGCACTACGCGCACGAAGGATGCGTGGCAGTTAAAAGGAGAAAGAAATGTGCGCCGCAATGGGTGATGGGAAAAGATCTGCGGAGGATGGAAACAAAACGAAAAAAAAAGATAGATATTGGTTTAACAGAGTTGTTCCAGTAAATGTTATAAAGAAGAAGAAGAAGAGAAAGATAAGTTCACTGCGATGTGGTGTGCGTGTGTATGCGTATGTGCACAAAGAAAACAACGACGACGACAACAACACAGTGAACTTTTTTTTGTTTACTTGTTTACGTTCCCAGGAAAAAAAGTATTTCTCTTCCCACTAGCAGCAGGCGGTGATGTGTCACAAGAGGCAGAGAAAAGAGAAGAGGTGAGCAAACGGAGGGTGATTGGAATGGTACGAAAAGCAGAGGTACTGGCGCACGATGGGAAAGACACAGGTCAGCATTCATACATGGCTGGCGGTGTGCGATGCTATCTTTTTAAAAATAACTGTTCCGCTTGCCCTACAGGCCATGCTGTGTGTGCACGTGTGCTACACTTCTGCTCTCACGGAAGGAAACTGAAGAGAGCAGAAGAAGTCCCCACACGAACACAAGTACGCACCAAGACGACGAAGACGGATATGGATGGAAAAGTCGGCCAGAACAATCAAGCACGCATAGGCGATGCGCGTGATGGCTTCCTGCTTTGACGTTTCCACCTCCTCCTCATTCGCTCTCAGAGGTGGTCAGCAAGCACTGCGTAGAGCACACACTCAGAGGAGACGAAGAATCCTAAGAGAACAATCAAGTCATGCTAGATGTGTTCCAGTTCGACTTGTTCCAGAGATCCTTTTTTTTTTTGACAGCACAGTGGCCGGTTTGAAAACAAGCGAGTTGGACTTGACAGACATCCACAAGCGCTGAAAACCAAAATAGAAGAGAAAACACCAAACCAAAAAGAAAAGAAAGTAATCCTACAGAGGACACACACACGATGAGGTGGAAAAAAAACTGAACCAATAAAAAAACACAAAAACAAAACAAGAGAGTAAACGGAAAAAAAAAAAGAAAAGGGATGGAGTAGAGAGAAGAAGAAGGAAAGAAAACCTTGGTGCATCGATTTGGGGAAAAAAGAGAACAATAAAACTAGTGAAGTGAAGGTGGAAAAAAGCAAAAAAAAAGGATTCATCCGGGATCAGACCCGCTCGCATTTTTTCCATGTGTGCATGGCTCCTATTTGGCTCGTGGGAGGTGTGGCGACGAATAGCCATTGGAAAGTCTCGTAGACGTCGCGAGGTCTATTCGCTGTGGGGGGAGGAGAGAATCAATGATTTCCACAAGTACATCAAAATGAGCCAATGTGAGAGGAGAGTAGACAAAATATGAAAGAAAAGCAAAACAAACGAAATCCATAAAAAAAAAAAAAGATAATCACATGAGACTCATTGCTAAACCAAGAGTCAAGGAAAAAGGAAAAAATCAAACATGAAACTAATGATAGCAGTTGGGACAGTCAGCTAAACCAGGCCATTGTCCACTTTTCCTGAGGACGGAGTGAAAAATAAACAATCAGATGTTCTCTGAGACATTTTTTTCAACATTAATCTGCACCAAGCGATCTTTTTTTGACACTTTCGAGGAGTACCTTGACTGAAGTAAGTGTCAGTTGCCCACAAGAACAGGAGGGGACAGGACACATTTATTCAGCGTGACAAAGAACCACAAGAAAAAGGGATCCTAATGTGAGAAAGTAAAGAAAACAAGCAAAATAAGAAAGTGCCCAAATGCGCAATACAGAAGGTTAAAAGAGGGACAAGTAAAATGAAACACGAAATCAAAAGCAACACCAACAAATACAAAAACGAAGTACTATTATTTTGTTCGTGAAAAACCGTCTTCTTTCACACTGAGTCACACACCTTCAGTCGATGGCTAGATGAGCGTATGCATTCGTGGGCGTGCGTGAATGTGCTTAATTGGCTTTCACGAACGCAGAGCGAGCGCGAGCTGCATCCAGAATAAATGTTTACATGACTACTCAATACATGATCCCAAGAAAGAAGGATACAAACGAACAGTGTTCGCGAAGAACGCGCTGAAGGGGAAATAAAAAGTCACGAAACCAGATAAAAAGAGACGGCAAATGAAAAAAAAAAAAAGAGAGAGAGAAAGAAACGGCGGCAACGTAGGACAGAGCAATGGCTGGATGCAAAACTGAACGGGAGAGTTTTTTTTTTCACACATAGACACAACTTTCCCGTTCTCCTCATCATGCATTTTTTTTTTGTGAAAGGTGGTGGGGAACTGCACATGAGCATTGTGAAAAGCATCCGAGGGAAGAGGGGGGAAAAAAAGCCAAGACGAACCCCAGAAAAGTACGCGCGCGCGCAAGAAAAAACACAGCAAGCAAAAAAAAAAGAAAGAAAGAAAGAGAGAAAAGAAACAAAACAAAGCAACTAATTGGGCTACATATGAGGAGTCCATATCCTTTGCTTGCCACACCAGCTCCTATGGATTGGAAAAAAGAAGAAAAAAAAAAAGAGAGAAATGCAAAACACCGCACCAAACATGATCAATAACGACGTCTCACACTCCTGCAGCAGCCGACACCTTGTGATAAAACACAAAGAAACAAAGAGAGAGAGAGAGGTGTGGGCGAGCACGCAGATTTTTTTTAAATACAAAAGATAGCTTGTTAAGAGGAAAAAAAAAAAGAAAAGAAAGAGAAGTGCACAAGAAACAGGCGTCGCGCATGTCTCTCTGCAGAGCAGATCACGTGGTTATACGCTTATCTTCTTTTTCGTTGGACGTATTTGTTTTCCTGTGCAACGTTCACTCTCTCTCTCTCCTTCTCTCTCGTTGTCTCGCACACATACACAAGAGACCGTTACATCGGCTAGTGACCTCGCCTTCGTGTATTGTTTATTTTGGGGTTGTGCATGTGCGTGGGCTGAGGGGTCTGTTTGCCATCGCGACTGCGATGTGTTATGTTATGTTATTGTTCACTCCTGTGTGGTGTTTGTTTGCCTGGACGTTCGGGCCTTTTCTTCTTCTTCTTCACCTTATTTCTACCCGTTGCACGTGATCATATGCGTGCTTCACGCCTCGATGGGGACGGCTGCCTTGTTGATCTCTTCAATGCGATCCATCTCCTTCTGCTCGCGGTGCGCGTTGGCTACCTCCGGGTCGACGCCCTTCAGGGCCTTGGGGTTGAGCTTCTTCTCCTCGGCCTCACGCGCTTCAATGTCGGCCAGATCCGGCGACGGCACGCGCGTGGCGTCGTCGAGCACACCACGGAACCAGTCGTTGCCCTTGTCCGGCATCTCAGGCCCGTAGAAGCTGCGCGGGGTGCGTGGACGGCGCTGGCGGGTCTGCACGGGCAGGTCGATGGGCACCATCGCGGGGTAATTCCACATGGGCTTGCGATGGCGGTGGCGGAGCAGGGTGAGGACATTGTGGATTTCGTAGTTCATGTCCACCGCCTCGCCCGCCATCTCCGGTGGGGCCTTGCCGGCGACCGGGAAGCGGAAGAGGTTGGCCGGGCCGCTCTTCTTGGCACGCGGCGCTGCAAAGTACTTGTCGCAGTCAGCGGTGTAGCGCTCCGCGTCCGCCGGGCGGTAGGACAGGATCGGGATCGACTGCCACGCCTCGAGCTTCGCGCGCTGCGCCGCCGTGTACAGGCTGCCATCGGTGGGCTTGTCGGCGCCGCCCTTGGCGCCAGGCGACACCACCGGCGATGGCGTGGAGAGCGAGCTCGGCTTGTCCAGGGCGGCATCGATGCGGCTGGTGTTCGACGCGTTCGTCGGCGTGATGCCGGCCAAGGAGCGGTCGCCATGCGTGGAGCCGCTCGACGGCGCAGACGGGATGATGTGCTTCGTGGAGGGCTTCACCGGGCCTGTTTGCTGTCGAAGCGGTACGGCGGCGCGATCGGGGGTCGGGGTGCCGCGGATGGCGCCGGTGCCCTTCACGCTCTTCTTTGGCTGCGAGCCGCCAATGGCGAACTTGGACTGTAGCGACTGTGGAGGCGGGAAGAGCTCGGTGAGGTCCTCGAGATCGTACTCGTGGTTCCAGTCCATCGTGCCGAGCGCGTGGCCGTACTCGGCGCTGAGAATGCTATCTGGCACACCCGCATGCGCAAGGTCATGCGTCTGCTGCGAGACATTGTCGGCCTGCACGCTGCTGAGGTCGCTGCGTCCGGCGCGCCCGCCGAGGGGTCCCGTGTTCCGCGGGGTCGCCCGCGCGGCCTGGCCGGTGCTCGTGCTGGGGCCGGGGCTCGGTGTGGTGATGGGCGCGAGATTGCGTCGCAGGGCCGCCTGCGAGGCGGGGCGTTGGACGGCGGACGTCGATGAGGAGAAGAGCGGCGCCGAGGACGGCTGCGGCCCACGCGTATGAGGTGCGGTCGGTGTGGCTGTGGGACCGGCGACCGCCGTGCGGCTGATATACGCGGCGGCAGCGCGGTTGGCGGCGGCGGCGGCCTCGGCGGCGTTGGCCGGGGCGGAAGACTCCCGGCGGGAGGGGCTCGCGACGTGCTTCTCCGGGCTTCCGATGGGCTTGTCGGCGGTGATCAGGGACATGCTGCCCTCCATCCGCTGGCGCCAGCTGCCGTTGCCGGCGGAGCGCTGTCGAATCGATGTGAGCGAGTGCGGGGAGTTGGCCAGCGCCTGTGCGGCGGCGACCTGCTCCTCGAGGCGGCGCGCCTGCTCGCGAACCCAGCCGCCGCGCCCGCCGCTAAAGCTGCCCTTCTGCACACTGACGCGATCGTTCAGAAAAGTTTCCGTCCCGTCGTCCGCGTCGTCCGCCTCGGCCTTGGCCACGGTGCCCGTCTCCATGGTGCTCTGCGGACGCGCCGGGTACTGACGGCCCGCGGTGCCATTCGCGGACGGCGACGTCGCGGAATGACGCGAGGGTGCCGAGGCAGCGGCGGCCGCGGGACCGGCCTCGTTGGTGCGACGGCGGCCATTGACCATGCCAGTGCCGGTGTTGTGGCTTGTCCGGATTTGCGGGAGCCGGACGTCGTTGGTGGACGAGCTGACGCTGTGCAGCACATCATCTGTGCCGACGGGTCGCTTCGTCCCGCGTCGGCCGGCGATGCTCTCGCGCCGGTCCTGCGCGGCGCTGCCGGCGGGCATGTTCGCCACGCTCGCGCGCCGGCTCGTTTCCTTCGAGAGCGCCTCGTGGTCGAGTGCGCTCGGCGCGGCCCGACGACCGAAGCGCGGGGCGTTCGCCGTGCTGTCGGAGACCGTGCCATTCTGGGCTTCGTCCTCCAGCGCACTAAGCAGCTCGTAGCCGCCCGCGTCCAAGTCAGCGAGACTCATGATGGTGAGAGGCGGAAGCGGTGTGCTTGTGTCTGTGTGTGTGTGTGTGTGTGTGTGTGTGTGTGTGAGCGGCGAGCTTTGATGTCTTTGTTGTTTCTCTATATAAGTGTATTAGTACCTTTTGTTCGGTCTGTTTTTTTTTCGTCCTTGGGGTTTTGCTTGGAGCAGTGAACAAGGAAGGCGACGGCGCGTGTGCGGTTCAAGAAGGGAAAACAGAACAAACAAAACAAAAAAAAAAGAGGAGATCAAGCTGACTAAGAGCTTGTGTCTGTGCACGGGGATGGAGGTAAAAAAAAAAGGGAAAGAAGAAAGAAAAAAAGGAAGCAACACGAGTTCTCTCTCACACTAGGAGAAAAACAGGGAGGCAACTGGTAGAAAAAGAAAAAGAGGTGATAGGCTTTACTGTTCACAACCGCTGTTTTTTCTTTCGATTTGTGCTTTGATATCGTCCAATATTCGCCGAGACAAGGATGCGCAGCTTCAGTAATAAACGTATTTACTGAGCTCGTGTACCGATTTGACTCTGGAAATCAGAACGAAACAAAAATGAGGGGAGAAAATGAGAGGTTGGGGGAGAGCAGAAAAGCGCACACGTACACAAAAAAAAAAACTATACAGCTGTACCAGTGCTTCTGATTTTTCGTTTTCTTATGTCTTCTTTCTCAAGAGATCACGCAGCTCCAACGCAAGTGGAAAAAAAAAAAAGATGGATGGAGACTCGTCGAGCGTGCGCACGCTAGTGAGACAGAAGGGAAAATATGTGGTGAGGAGGAGAAAAGACGAGAACAAGAGCGGGGGGCAGAAGAATAATATATAGTAGTGGCCTAGACTTGTAATCACGATGCTTCTCTGTCGTTGTGTGTCGGCGTTTGTGTGTATGTGTAGGTTGAAAAGTAGGATCGTGAAAGGGGTGGGAAGCAGAGTTGGAGTTGAGGTAATAGTCAAGCGAATACGTGCGCAAAGAGATTTGGATCCGCTTGTGAACCCATCTCCAGCACGTCTGGGCAGACACGGATCAGCGAGTGGCTCGCCAATCCACGCACTCCCACTTCCGACAACGGACTGGTCGGAGCAGCGCGTGCACAGGCAAGCACAATATGTGCGAGGGGCAGCCGTGCACAAGCGTAGGTCGTCAAACAGAGGGTATGTAACTCACACAGACGCACTGGACAGGCAGCTACTCGACGAGGCTGGCCTGCGTGGTGGTCTCGCGTGATCGAGCTCAAGAAGAGCCATCACGGTCTGCGTGTGCGCGTTTTTTTTTTTCAGAACACGTGTGAATGTCATACACACGGAAAAAGAAAAAAGAGGGGGCACATAAAACAAACAAAAAAGGGAAAACAAGATATACAATTTCTGTGCAAAAAGCAAGTACGCATGAGAATGAAGCATGCACAGTGCAATAAAAAAAAAAAAAAAGAGAAGAGGAGAGGTGAGAGGGCCAAAGTAAAGCAGCAGCAGAAGAAAGCAATGGTGCCATTGCGCGCATATGCTGCATGTATGATTCAAAACATACACATCCTTCGTGTGCTCCTTTTTTTCCCTCGCATTTTCCACAAAACAACAACAACGAAACAACACCTCTCCTCCAAGTGAACACGACGCGACAAGAAAACAATTAGCGCGCACGGCGCAGTTATACGCACGACTTCTACGAGCGAGCCTCCCTTTTCTGCACCGAAGAAATGAGCAACTGTGCAGTGCAAAACACACACACACACACACAAAAAAAAAGGAAGATGACGTTTCATCAGAACTGCACGGAGTATCACAAGAAAAAAAAAAAAAGGACAACAACATGCGCAAAGACAGACTCCACAGACAGTAACAGCGGTACCATTTCTTCGAAACGAAGCTCTGTACATTGGACCTACTGTGTTCTTTTTCGTTCTCTTTCTCTCAATCCAAGAGACACCGATTTTACATGCATGTATATGTATGTGACGGAGGAATGGAAAAATAACGAGCACAAACGCACAAAGAAAAAGGTGGAGTGACGAGCGGGACTCATCAAAACGAACGCCTAAGTTCTAACGTTCACGATCAGGCACTCTTCTTTTTCTTCGTGACGAACACTACATGGAGATATTTGTGTTTTCACACTCCGTTCTTGCTGCTTTGGGCTTTGAGTGAAATCGAAAATGTCGATACAGATGAGAGTGCGCGTGGTTGTCTTTTTTTTTTTCGAATAACTGCATGGAACTAGAAAGAGGATGACAACGAGGCAGGCGTACGAGTGGAGAGGGAAAAGAAGAAAAAAAAAAAAGAGAATGAGCACATGAGCACATGAGCACATGAGCACACGCATCAATACGAGGTTGCATTCTGTCTAGGACATGATCCAATGTATATACAGGGATGAAGGAAAGTAGTGTTAAAAAAGAAGAGAGAGAGAAAAAAAAAAGAAAGAAAGAACAGCTCACATGATACCGAAACCAGAACAACAGCAGTGCCAAGTGAACACTCTAGATGAGGAATTCGAGTAGGCTGAGTTGCACAAAAAGGAACAAGCGTACAACGATAACATCAGCACCAAACAAGAGCAACAACAGATGCACACCAGGTAGGCCACCCATGAGAGATCCAAAATGAGTGCGATGAATGCACACGAAACATACAAAAAGAACGGACCTCAGTGACCGACAAGCTCTGATGCTGTGTTCAAAAAGAAGCCGAGGAACAAAAAAAAACGAAAACGAATTTCATCGCACTCTTGTGTTTAATGCACAGCGAAGCACGAATACACAAAGTTATGACATGAGATGCACACATTAAGGGGGGGGGGGGGGGGACTGGCCAGCAGGGCGGGGTACGGGAGTAGGGACGCACCACATAGAAGCAAACACCATGCACGTCAATCAACGAAAAAGTCCGCGCAGTGCCTCCACAAACTTGGACTTCTTCTGTGGTTGGCTCGACGACGTGGAGAGTCCTCCAGAGGAGAGCTCATCGTCACTAGACGGTTGATTATCATTACTAGCGTTGTTCTTCTGGTTCTTCTTCGCCTTTTCTCGCGCCTTGTGAGCGTCCTTGCGGCTCCTCTTGTTGGGTTCACGCTTGTAGTGTTCACCACCACCACCGCCGCCGCCGCCTCCGGCGAAAGATTGGTTTGGCGAATCTACCCACGTCGAGTACACGAGATTTTGGACCCACGTTTCGTCGTTGTCGACCGTCGTCTTAATCTTGTGCACCACCTCTCCCTGTGGAGTGACCTTGCCGCGCTTCCCGTTCAGCTGCGGGCTGAGCCGTGGCGGCGGCTTGGCGGCGTTGGCCTCCGCCTGCTGCTGCTTCTGACGCACATCCTTAATGCGGCGGCCGTCGGGCCCACGCGTGGCGGTGAAATCCGTGGGCTGAGGCCCGCGCGCGACGGGCTTGCGTCCGTAGATGCCGCGCCCAAAGTTTCGATTCGAAGGCATGCCCTGCTGCTGCTGCTGCTGCTGCTGCTGCTGCGGAGACCACCCGTTGGGGTTCATGCGCGGGCTCGCCGAATTGGGGCGTGCGTTGGTGCCACCGTGGGGAGGGCCTTGCGGGGGGCGGGGCATCAGTTGCTGCTGTTGCTGCGACTGATAATGATTCTGCTGCGGCTGTTGTTGCTGCTGCTGTTGCTGCGGTTGGCGAGGGCGTTGTTGCTGTTGCTGCGATTGGTACTGCTGCGATGATGGTTGCTGCGCGAGCAGGGACTGTGGGGCACCCGAGTAGCCGCCACCGAGGCTGTTCGGGCTGCTCTGCTGATGTGGGGAGCCGTACCCCTGCATGGCCTGCGTGTCGCCGCTGCTCTGCGGCCGACCACCACCTTGGGTAGGCTGCTGCTGGTTCTGATGGAAGCGTCCGCCGCCACCGTTGTTGCCCATCGCCGCGGCTGGGGGGCGCGGCGGCATCATCAGCCCCTGCGGCTGCGGTGACGGCTGCCGGGGCGGCGGCTGCGCATAGTTGGGCATACCCGACGGGTACTGCGGGAGGAAGTTGTTGCTGATGGTGGAGCCATTCGTGCTGGGCGAGAAGTACGTGGCGGGAATCGGCGAGTTGTTTAGGCTGTTCTGACCTGTTCCGGTCGGACGGCTGCTGGCGCGGCCGCTGGGGTCGAGGCTGAGGCTCGTGTTCACAGGCGTGCCTTGAGGGGACATGCCGTACCCCAGTGGCGGCTGTCGCTGAGGTGAGCGCGACGGGCCTGGTGGAGCCGCCGCCATGCGATTCATCATCATAGGCTGTGGTGTGCCGGCACGGGCTTGAGCTGCCATTGTCATCATCAGCTAATGAGACGGAAAGGGGGCAAATTAAAAAAAAAAAAGTAAAAACAGAGAAAGAAAGAAAAAAGAAAAAGAAAATAAAGTGATGGCAAACTTCTTGTCTGGGTGCAAACGAAAACGAAGAAGGAAAAGAGACAGCAAAAAAAGAAAAGCAAAAACAGAGAGAACAAAAACAAAAACAAAAAGTGCGAGCCGCCTTGCCGTTACCCGTGTGTTGCGCTGAAAGCGTTCACAGGCGCCAAACGAAACAAAGACGAAGAAAGGAGAACGGAGGCAAAAAACGAGGAGCACCGCTCTACGTAAGGCCACCACTTTTTATTATTGGTATTCTTCACTGAGAGGAGGAGAAACAGCGAGAGAGAGAGAGAGAGAGAGAGAGAGAGAGAGGATAGTATTCACTGTGTGAGGAAAAAAAAAGCGCAAAAATACGAAGAGACTGACGGCACAGCTACAGCTGACCAAGGTGCTGCCAAGACGCCCTTCTCTCCTTTGGCAACATTCTCCATGACGAATAGGCACTTCCACACCCAACAGCACGTCGTCACCGTGTCCGATGGCAACACACTCCACGCACGACGTGGTGCGAGAGATCGCGGCGCGGCACGTCGCAGCCGGTGCACACACACACACACAGACACACACACACACACAGAGAGACTTTTGTACGCGTGCCTGACCATCACGCTTGTCTTTTTTTTTTTTTTTGCAATTCACCAATTCATTTTGGCGCGAATCAAAGAGGGGAAATAAAGAAAAGACGAACCTTGGGTCATATAAAGATGCAATCCTTTTAAGCACATTCAATCGGCGCTCAAAACGCGCTCTGGGAACAGAGATTGCGCAAAGAAAAAGTCTGTAAAGTGAAAAAAAAAAAGCAAAAGAGGGAACATAGAGAAAGCACACACAGACACACACACAAGCATAAATGAGAACAAAAGAACGGTCACAACCGGACACTCTGTGTTCGTCAGCGAGTTTTCACATAAATGGGCCAGCGCATAAAATGGAGTGATGAACAAGAGAAGAGTCACGAAAAGGAAACCAAAAAGGTTTATTATAGGCACATAAGAAAAAAAAAGGGGGTTGGGAAATGCATCCCCAACTGCAACAGCATGAGGCCAAGTCAAGTGGGGACGGGCTGACGGATCGTAGGAGAGAAGGAGCTTTTTTTTCCCGAAAACGGTTGTTCTTCTCGTACCCGTACTATGTTTTTGTTTTGTTTTTGTACATGTCAGCTGCCGGCACTGCGGGTGCCGTGAAGAGCACTAGAAAGCAAAAAAAAAAAAGAACAAGAAAAAAGTTTTTTTTTTCAAACAAAAGATACATGAAATACTCATAAAAGTGTGACGACATCGCAATGTGTTGGCGGAAAGGAAGGGAAGGGCTCTCAGCAATGGGTATGAGCGGCCTCCACAGTAAGAGAGAAAACAACAACAAATCAACACACTGGAACGAAACATGTAAAAAGAAAAAAAAGGAGAAAGAAACACGCGAACGCTCACCGTATGTGGGGGAAAAATGACATTGTGGTGATGATGAATGAGAAAAAAAATCACATGAAATTGTCGCGCCAAACGTCGAAAGCAAAAAGCACAAAAATCAAGAAAATAAAGGGCAAGTCACTCGATGTTCAACCAAGGTACATCATACTTCAAACATACATCCGAGAGGGCTCTGCGTCATCATCATCATCATGCACGAAGAGAGGAAATAAACAAACATACACAAAAAAAAAAGAAGAAAAAACTGATTTGCCCGTGTTCTATGCACAGCCTCTACTTTTTTTTTGTTTAAATGGGCATGTACGGTAACGCCAGCAATGTACACCAGACCGATATAACAGGCGCGCACTCAACACACATACGCACACAATACAAAAAAAAAAAAAACACGGCGAGAAAGTACACACAGAAAGGCACGAGCATTTCAAACGCTCTCTACAGTAAAGGTCGATCGTCTGGAGTCAGATTGGGACTTGGCACCCACTGAATGATGCCGGTGACGTCAGAGAACCACTCATCCCCGATGTTCTTGAACATCGACGGAGGGGCGATGGCGGACGGCGGCGCGAGGCTACGCGGGGTCCGCGTGATGACAATGTCAAGGTCCTCAATCGGGGGAGACATCAGTGCACCGCCCTCGTCCTTGCCACCGGGGCGGCCATTGCGGCGCATGAACTGGCGGAGGTCGGCCACGGCGTCAAAGCGATCAGAGGCATGCAGCGACGGCACCGAGGAGAGCACCGAGGACGCCACCGACGAGGCCACCGAGTGCGATCGACTGCCACGCGAGCGCGGTCCCGGTGAGCCCGCCCCGCTCGCCATGCGCTGACGCGGCTGCGGAGAGCGTGCGTAGGGCTGCGGCCCCCCCGGCCCACGCGGGCTGCCGTTCATGTGGTAGCACATCGGGCTAAACGCGCCCGTCGGTGAGCCGACGCCGTAGCCGCCATTCGCACCCGACCAGGCCATCCTCGCGGGGCTGGTCATGCTGTCCATGGTCGCGGGCCCCGGTCCGGTGGTGGCAATGAGATGCGGCTGCAACGTCGGTGCCGCGCGGTGGTGTCGGCCAGCGGTGTTAGGCCCCCCGGCTGAGCTCGGGGCGCAGGCGCGCTGTGGCAGCATCCCTGCCGCCGCTCGCCGCTGTGTCATGGGCTGTCCTGACATGGATTCCTGCGCGCGCATCGCTCGCACGGTCGGCTGCGTCTGTGCCGTGTGCGAGGGCACCGACGACGCGGTCTTGACGCTGCGCAGGGTCATGTGGTCGGCGGAGCTGCTGCTTGTGTTCACCGGGGGCAGCGCCGTGGCGTGCGTCTTGCTCTGCGCGCGCCGCTGATCGGGAGCCGGTCGCACGAGTCGCTTGTGCGGGGCCGGACTGGCGGAGTCCACGCGCTGCGGTGCGGACGTGGCCGGCACACTGCGCGCCTCGCCGTGGCTTGGACCGTGGCGACTGGGTGCCTCCTCCTCATCGGCGTCATCGTCGTCGTCATCGTTGTCAGAGGAGGAGGAGGACAGCTTGAGGAAACTGCCGCCTCGCGAGGGGCTTGCCGGACGCGTGCCGTTAAGGCGCAGGACGGACATGAGGTGCGCGTCGCCCGTGACACTTGGATGGCCATTGACGGCACGACGCACTGATCGCCCGGCGGGTGCGTCGAGGTCCTCGGACAAGGACGGGAGCGTGGCCTCCAGTGCGGAGTTGCGACCGCTGGTCGTGCCGATCACCGTATCCGTACCGTGGCGATCGCCGTGAGCGGCGACGCGCTCGCTGTGCTGTGCAGAGGTGGGGAGCAACGTGGTCGGTCCTTCGGTGGACTGCGTGGCCGGGGTCGTGGAGCCCGTGTGGTTGTGATTGTTGTTGTTGGCCTGGTGGTGTGTCGGACGGCCGGACTTGGATGTGACACGCCGGCCTTTGCTGAGATGCGTGTTCGGGGCGGCGTGGCGGGAGCCGGCGGGCTTGTTCGGTGCGCGCGGCAACTGGTTCCGCTTTTGCCGGCTCTCAGCGGCGTGCGAGATGAGGTCCGGGTCGGCGCTGCCCGTCTCGGCCGCTGCCCCCATCTCCTCGTCCTCCTCGTCGTCCTCGTCTTCGTCGTCATGGACGCTCCTGTCGTGGCTGCGATGATCGCCAAAGATGGACGCCCCGTCGAACTCAGACGCGCGATCGCCGCGACGACCGCCGGACAGACGTGAACCGTGCGTGCCGGTTGTCTTGGCGTCCTCCTCCTCCTCCTCCCCAGCTTCGTCATCGTCGTCCTTGTCGCTGCTGGAGCTGGAGTGGCTGTCGTCCTCATCGCTCTGACTGACGGCCGCGCCGTGCGAAAAGAAGGAGCTCGTGTTCTTCAAGCCTGCGCGGCCAGAGACTGGCGACTGGCGCTTCACCTCCGGCAGTTCACGCGGCTGTGACGGCGGCGCAGATTTCGGTGCGGCCGGGCGTGTCGGTGTGTCCAACTGGCCGCCGATCTGCAGCGTGGAGTTGTAGTGGGCTAAAAAGTACAAGTAACTGCCCTCGCTGCGACTAGCTTCGTGGACGGCGTTGGCCCCGGGGCTGCTGCTGCTCTCGACATATGGCGTGTCGTACGCGTCCAGCGCGTTCAGGTAGCCGCTGTACTCGGCCGACATGGACGACAGCCGCACCAGAGAGACATCCTGCGCGGGCTCGCGGCTCTGGTGCGCGCTCGTATTGGCGCTCACCGCGTGCAGGTGCGTGTCCGTCGTCAAAGGACGCGCGGGAGCATCCGCGATGGTGACGGTCGGCGGTGGCTGAGGGGAGTGCTTGGCGCGCCCCGTGGCCGTGGTTTCCTGTGAACGCGCCATGTGCGATGGTGCACTCTCCAACATCTCGGTTGAGGAGAGTGGGGGTGGGGACGGCTTCCACGCGGTCCAGCTGCTGAGCGGAGGAGGCGTCGGCGTCGCGTTGCCTCTGCCACGGCGGGACTCCGTCAAGGGGTCCTGGCAGGAGTTCGCGCGAGACACACGCGTGTTGGCATCAGCGTGCAAGGGGAAAAAGGACTCGAGTCCGTATTCGTCATCGTCGGCATACATCATCATTCCTGCCCAACACACGATATTGTTTCTTTTTTTAAGAAATCTGAGCTTCTCTGCCTCTCTCTATCGGAGGTCACACGTATATGTATGTATATAGATGTCTGTGATCCTGATGAGCCTGATGAACAGTTACGCGTCTTTGTACAAGTGTGAGAGGAGAGAAAGGGGGTGGAGGGGGAGAAACAAACAAAAAGAAAGATGGGGGGGGGGGGGAGAACAGAAAAGAAAAATATGACCGCTCTTTATTCGCTGGGGCTGTCTTGGTGAATGTCTGTGCACAACTCAAGCGAAGAAAAAAATCCAAAGTGGAAGCGATGAAGAGGCCGGACCTGCAATGATAAAAAAAAAAAAGACACGTGTGATAAATAAAAACAAAAAAAGAAAGAAAGAAAGAAATTTACTCACTACAATGGGGTGACGAATGAGACAGCTGTGAAGCTTTGACTGTGGCTGGTAGTCGGATCGAAGGTGTCGAGAGCCGGCTGACACACCCAGTGGGCTAAAGCAAAAAAAAAAAAAAGTGGAGATGGAGAAAGAAAGAGAAATTGCAGTACAAAAAATAAAATAAATGTAGAGCACCGGCTTTTTTCCTCACCCTTTTTTTTTTCTGGCGTCACAGAGTGTGTTGCAGTGATTGCTACACAAGCAAAAAGCCCACAAAAAGCGTTCGCGATAGTGTAACATTCAGGGAAGTGGAGAGAGAGAGAGAGAGAGAGAGAGAGAGAGAGTATGTTGTTAATAGTTTTGTGATGTCAGAGTGCGCAGACAAAGCAAAGGGGACAGTAATAGCATCTTGAAGTTCGGTGTGTGACATGATTCTTTTGGACCAGTTGGGACTCGCACCTGGGGAGTGAAAACCAACCAAAAGAAAAAAATATCCAAGGATTCACTAATCGCAAGAACAAGAAAAGCGACAGACTTCGAGGTGCACGGCGCAAACATAGTGAACGCGACAGAAGCGTCTCTGCACTCAGATACAGGTTTCCTACGTCCTGCACGTGGTAGCCTCTTGTTGGCTGCACGCCACGTGCCACTGTGCCCCCCCCCCATCAAGAGCTTCATTCACGTCTGTCATTCTTTTTTTTTTCCGCTGGTAACGGGTTGACCAACTGTACATAAACTTAGAAGCTAAGAGGGAAAACGGTCTTTACAGAACGAACAACTGGTTTATTGACGTCACCAGTGTTGAGTTTTCTTGGCACGGCTGTGCTCATGTATGCCTGAGAACGCAGTGTTGAAATGTCGTTTTTTTTTGTTTGTGCTTGCAGGTGTGGTTTGAGGAATGTGTTTGGTTCTCTATATTCCTACCCTGAAGAAATAAATTTCTCGCACGGGAGACTGTTGAAAAGTAAATTAAAAAAAGTAAAAAAAAAAGGAAAAACGCGTAAAAAGGACTCGCACGCTGTGGTGCAGCAGCGGGGGTATAAACCTGCACACCATGCGTGGAGACACAAGAAAAAAAAAAAAAGGAGAACAAACACACGAGCAAAAACGGCATGGCAACAACCTCGTATTGCACTGAAGTGCATATCGCGAATGGCAAGAGAAAACAACAAAAACAGCCCAACGCGCGAAGAGGAAAAGCTCACGGCTCGAAAAAAGAAAAAAAAAGAATAAAAAGTTCAGCTGCTCAAGAGTCCTCAGAATCAACATATATAATCAAACCATTTGTTTGAGATTGTGAGCGACGCAACGGAAATTGGTACATTAATAGGAACACATGATGAGGACTGCAGAGTTTACCAATGAGAGAAGCAAAATAAGAAAGCAGCTCTAGAACGAGCGCTTTGATATCGAGTGAAGAAAGAATCAAATAAAAATAAATACGCGTGCCCAAGGCAACACGGATTGGTTCCAAAATGCGAATACGTAGAAAAAAAAAACAATGAAAACAAAAAGGAAAAGAAATGTGTGTGTGTGTGTGTGTGTGTATATGTCAAAACACTCATTAAAAAAAACACGACAAACTATAAATGACGACAACTACACCTCGGACAACTCTGAGAGGCCCAGGTACGCAAGAAAAGTAAAGCAAAAAGACCCACATTGACGTGGCGATGCTGTGTGTATGTGTGTGCCCATCTGGTTTCAATTAAACTCGATCTGTCCCGCTCGTGTATAAGTATATTTGCGAAACCATCCTCTGAAAAGAACACAGACATACACATGCACGCAGAGCACCCAATGTTAATTTATCCAGGAAGAAAATCAGAAAAACAGAAACCTACACAAAATGGACATTTCCTTTGGCCGCCGTTGTGCATGAAGCAAGAAGCGCGAAACGAAAGGAGGAAAAAGAACAAATGCATAAAAACATCAACAAGAAAAAAAAAGAAAGGAGGGACACGCATAAAAAAAAATTGAAAGCAAAGGGGGGAAAAAAGGAAAGATGCCATTTGGTCCAACACTAACAGAGTGAAAAGGGAAAAAGAAAATGATGTCAGTTGCCCTACCCTTGGTTTCAATTGAACACTAGACGCACAAGACAGGGCAAAAAGAGAGAGGAAACAGGGAAGATATCGTGTCGGAGGAGAGCTCCGCGACGATGGCCGTCGCCAGCGCCGTCGGACGTGCCTGAAAGAAAGAGAGGCATGCACTACGGATGCTGATGGTAAATCCAACACACATGCGCACACACACACCTCCCTCACGCGCCCTCGTTGCACGCGGCCTCGTGCGCGATGCTGACAAGCAGCGACCCGCTCGAGCCCTGGCTGGAGCGACTGGCGGGAGATGCACCAAAGAGGGGGAAGTCGCCGTGCTCGGCGCCGGCCTCGCCGTGATGTTGGGGTGTCTGAACGACACAGGGGCTGTCCTCGTCGAGAATGACCACGCTGCGCGGACGCTCCACACTTGCCCAGGAGGAAGCTGAGGAAGTGAAGCCGCGCGCCCACGATGAGCGCGGTGAGGTGCCGCCGCCGCCGCCACCGCCAACGGCAGCGGCGGCGTTGAGGCTCTCATGGCGCTCGCGCGGACGCCAGCTGTCAGGGGCCTTGGTGATGGACGGGCACGCCGGACCACCTCTCTGCGTGTGCACGAGCACAGCCTGCGGGATCCGGTCGGCGGCGCAGACATCGTCCACGCACACCAACGGGTCGTCGTAGTGGCCAATGGGCTCCGCGTTGTCATCCACGAGCATGATGAACTGCACCGACTCCGTCGCCGCCCCGCCGCTGATCCGTCGGTCACCCGTCATCGTCTCTGGCGCCGCTGAGCACCCCTCCGTGTTCAAGGAGGGGACCTGACCGTGTCCGCTGTGCTGGCTGCGCGGGGTATGGGTGTGGGGGTACCACGGGGCGCCATCGCTGACGTGCGAGGAGGCGACCGAGCCGCCTCCGCCGCCATCGCCGTGCGCGCCAGGCCCTGTTAGGGAGGCAACGAGACTGAGGCCCAGTGAGGTCATGCCCTCGCCGCCTTCCGTCATCGTGGTCGTCGTGCCGTGGCGGGCACCACGGCTGGCGCGCGTGGACTCCCCAGGCGCGGAGCTGGCCGTCGACAACGTGTGCGGACCGCGCCGCCCCATGGACGCCGTCGGCGTACCGGTGGCCGCGCTGGTGTCCATCATTGTGTACGTCTTGACCGTGCTGTGTGTGCCCTGCGAGTGCGACGAGGAGGTGGACAGGGCAGCGAGCGCGCTCATGGCCGTCGCGGAGGCCAGACTCACGTCATGCTGCGCGGGCGCGATCAGCGCCGCTGCACGACTGCCGCGCACCCCAGACGCCAGAGGGCGGCTGGTGGCGGCCAGGCTGTCCGCGACACTCGACAAGAGCTGGCGCACAACCGCGTCCGTGGCGCTGATCGCGTCGGTCGGCGTCGTCGGCGTGGGGGCGTCGGTGCGGCTCTCACGCAGGCGCTGCCGCGGTGTGGACACCAGCTGGAGGTCCATCGGGTCGCCGTGCTGGCTGCCGCTGACCGGCGAGGTGCGCGCGCTGCGGAGCGCCAGCGATGCGGTCGAGGCACCGAGGGCGTGCGGCCACTCCGCCACGTCCGAGTGCCAGCTCATCAGCGGGCTCGAGGCGCCTGGCGAGAGCAGACGCGGCCACGAGGCCACCTTGGCCATCGCGGAGGCCTGCGTCCGCGAGGGGCTGTCGGCGAGCGAGCTGTCGCCACGCGGAGATGTGCAAATGGGCAGCGGCCCGCTTTCTCCGGGGCTCGTCTCCATTACAGTGACGCGGAACGGCGGCACCGCCGCTGCCGTGCTCGACAGCGCAGAGGCCGTGGCGGCCGTCCTTGTTGTCGCTGTGGCTTTCGACGAGGCACCGATGGGACGCGTGGGCGACACGGACAGCAGAGCCGAGCGCAGACTCTGCATGTCCTGCCGGCCAATCGAGGAGGGCTGGTCGGTGCTGATCAAGGCACTCGCGCCGAACCACGTCTGCGACTGCGCGGCGGTGGCGGTGAGCGAGAGTATGCTGCGCCGACGCGATCCGCTGTGGTTGGACGGCATGTGCGAGTCCGTCTTCAGCGTCGTGGAGTGCAACACGTCGCTGCTGAGCCCATCCGCCCCGGGCCCCGTCGCCGCCGCCGCGGCCACGAGCTCGCTGTCGTCGGCCAGACCGGCTGGTATGAGGCCGAGCGTGCTGTGCAAGGTGCGCTCCAGTGCCGCGCGCTGTGCGTGTAGTCCGCGGTGCACCGTAGAGTCACCGAGTGGGGAGGAGGCGCCATCCAAGTCGCGCAAAGGTGTCGCGCGCGTGTCGCGGCTGGCCGGATGCCGCCCGCGCACCTCGTCGCCTTCCACCCACGACGGACGCATCGGTCGCGGTGCGGGCCCCGCCGCCGCCCCACCGAACACGAGCAGCTCGGCCGAGAAGGTCTGAAAGCCCTCGGAGGGTCGGTGCGGCACG
This sequence comes from Wallacemonas sp. Wsd, assembly GCA_030849645.1. Taxonomy (NCBI): domain Eukaryota; phylum Euglenozoa; class Kinetoplastea; order Trypanosomatida; family Trypanosomatidae; genus Wallacemonas; species Wallacemonas sp. Wsd. The sequence continues at coordinate 28,872 of JASANQ010001196.1, read as the reverse complement.
GAGACCATGTCACCGTTCGCCCGGGTGGTCATCGCGCTCACGTTCGGCGCCATGAGACCCGAGAGAGGGGAGATGGGGTGGACGGCCTCGCCCTCCATGACCGTGCCGTCGTCGTCGCCGACCTGCGTTTTGAGCGAGTCAAAACGGGATGCACGGCGGCTGGCCTGGCGTGCATGCGCAGTGGCGGTGCGCGGCTCGGCGATGCGATCGCTGTCGATGAGGATAGTGGCCCTCTGGACGACGGCCGGCATTGTCGTCGGCAACCGATCCGCCGCAGTGACCTTCACGGTCACGCCCGGCACGGTCTCCTGGACACGCACGAATGTGCCTTCGCTGTCGACATCCATATCCATGTCGTTGTCCTCGTTGGTGGTGTCGTCATCGTCGATGATGGTGGTGGTGTCGCCAGTGGCGGGATCGCTGCTCTCGTCAATCAGGGTACCGTCTGAGCGGACGCGGAAGAGCTGGTGGTGGCGCTGCGATCGGCGCGCGGCCGTCGTGCCCGCCGCCAGCGTGTACCGCTTCTCGAACCGCCCATCGTCGGAGTAGCTCGGCGACGACACGGTGAGTGTCTTCTGACGCTGTCGCGACGACTGGCTGCTGCTGTTGTGCGTATGGGTGACGGACTGGCGGCCGCTGCGGTGCAGGAGCTGCTCGTCGTGCGTCTGCGGCTCCGCGCTGGAAAAAGAACCCGCGGAGGGCAGCACCGTGTCCACGTCATTGCGCGAGACAAACGAGGTCCCAGCGCCGAGCTGGCGCAGCGAGTACTCGCCCATGAAGACCACCGCGGGCGTGCCCACAGACGACGCGCTGCTCGGCGAGGAGGGTCGGATCCAGAGCGGCGACCACAGCTGCGTGGACGGGTGCAGGCGCGAGTGCGACAGCATCTGCGAGGACGACCCGCACTCCACCGCCGGCGTCGGGCCTGACACGCCCGTCGCAGGGCCAGCGGTGCTGCCCGCGCGCGGCTGAAAAATGGACGGTGGCGGACGCACGAGCGCGGTGAGGGGCGAGCCGACCGCCAGCACATGCGCCGGACAGCCCGGCAGCATCAGCTCGGCGAGGACGCTGCGAAAGACATTGCGGCGGTCGACGGCCGCGGCGGGGGCGGACGTGGGGGAATGGTGCGGCGGGGAGTCCGTGTGCGGCGAGCCCGGCCAGTGCACGGAACGCGGTCGCTTCATCGACGTGGACAGGGCGCGTGTGTCCATCGAGTCGCTGGCATCAAGCGTGGCGGGTGGCAGCGCCGCGGCAGACGTGCGCGCCGTGTTGGGAAAGGCAGAGGGCGGCGACGGCAGCGGCGCACCCGAGGCGAGCAACTGCGAACGATCGAGCACCTGCAGAGCCGGAGGCGTCGACGGCGGAGGCGGCGTGATGAACGTGCGACCTCCAGACCCGGTCCCGTTCGCACTGGCCGTTGTGCCGGCCGCCGGGGCGACGGTCACACGCGGCGCAAGTGCGCCCTTCGCACCAGGACTGAGCGATGTGGTGCGTGTCGCGGACGGGAGAGCGGCGGCGTCTGCTGCGTGCGTGTCAGGCGACTCGCATGAGAAGGTGCCGAACGTGGGCAGTGGTCCGAGCGGGCTCCACGGACACTCCTCCGCCGCCATCGCCGCTGCCATCGGTGACGACGCGCAGGAGGTGTCGGCGGGCGTGCTGCTGCGGCTGCTCGTGGACGTGGCAGGCAGGTGCCGCATCGCCGTGCGCGACTGCACGCGCGCGAGTCCAGGTGCGTCGGTGTCGTCCAGCCGCGTCTCAGACAAATCGGTCGGCGCGGTCAAGCGGAGGTGGTGACGCGCCAAGTAGCGCTCCGCCGACGCGCGCGAGGCGAATAGCACCGAGCAGGCATCCGCGGCATCGAACACGCCGGACAATGTCGTCATCGTGGTGGTCGCGGCTGCTGTGCCAACGCGGGCCACGAGCGCGCTGCCGTTCACGTAGCTGCCGCGCGAGTCGCTCGCGAGCCCCATCATCGGTGGCGTGCAGGTCCGGACGAACGGATTGATGCCTGTGCGCGAGCCGGCCGCGACGCCGCCGACACCACCGCCACTGGTGGTGCTGCCGCCGCGCTTGACGAGCCGGTCCTCACCGCCGGAGAGGAGCACAGCGCTGGGACGGCTGGTGGACTTGTGCCGGAAGATGAGGCCAGAGGAGCTGAAGCTTCGATCCATGGAAGCGCAGGTGGAGCTCTCCGGGGAGTCCAGCATGGAGATGGCATCGTAGAAGGAGTCGCCGCGGCGAACGGTCTTGAAGTTGGGGTATTGCGCCATCTGCCTTCAGAGAAGTTATTTTTTCTTTTCTGAAGTTTGCGTATTTTGCGTATTTTTGCGTACTTTGCGTAGTGACTGTTTTCTTTTCTTTTCTGTTCTGTTCTGCCTCTTTTTTTTTTTTTTGCTCGCTAATATCTTGATAGAATGAAACTTCAGAGAATCGCGTGAAGTGAAGAAAAAACACAAGCTCTCTTTGCGTCTTGTTTTTGTTTTTGTGTGTTTTTTTCTTTTGAACTGATGCGTGTGACAAAGGAAGTCAACGAGAGGGATGCCCGTGAAAATAAGATCAACAAAAGTGCAGAGTGCCAGTGGTATATGAAATGGATCTGCTCCTTCTTGTTGTCCGCGTTCACAGCAAAGAAAAGCGCTGAAGTTGAATTATGCTGTTGAAAGGGGGGAAGGGGTCACGAAGTGGAAAAATACAACGACAGTGAAGAAAATGTATAGTCAAGGACGCACGTGGTATTTTGGAAAAAAAGAAAAGAAAAGGAAAAGAAGCGAAAAGTGATGAGATTTTGTGTATGTGTGACACTGGCAGAAGGCCAGAAAGGAAAAGAAAAAGAGATGAAGAGATAAAGAAAAAGAAAAAAATGAGTTTCCCGAGTGTGAGATGAAATAGATGGGAAAATAAAGAGAAATCAATGTGTGCGATGACTGAGGGAGAAAGGAAGTTCAGGCGACCGTCAGTGACGAAGTGGTTTGTTTCTTATTAATAATAAAAAAGAAAACAACGACAAGAACTGAGTTTAATTTGCGGAGTCACACAGGAATGTCTTTCAACCCTATCGTCGTTCGATCGAGAACACAGGAAAATCAATGATGAACAAAAAACGAAAGGAAAATGAAACACTTGAAACACAACACTCAGCGTCTCACACTCCGAGTGATAGTAAACCGGAAGAGAAGACGAGAAGATAAAACGGAAGACAAGCCTCCAGTTGGGAGTGGCAAACAAGGCTCTGAAAGCCGAGCGCGATTGAACAACAACAACAACAACAACAACAAAAAAGCACACCACGGGGATGATATAGTTGGATAGATAGTTCCGGAGTGGAGTGGAGGAGGTGAGGTGAAACGTGGAGGCGTTGCGTGCAATTGTGCACAACAAAGTGATGCTGGGAATAGAGTTGTACATGCAAGCATAGTTCTCAACGGATGTGTGAAAAGTGACATTCGTGTGAGGAAACGAGGACAACGAGTAGTCACTGATGGAGGAGATTTCCCTACGAGCGTACATACACACACCTGTGGAGGGTATGGCCAGCTTCGTCTATGCATTCAACTAGGTTGATGTCTCGCCGGAAGTACCAATTCGACATGCCATCGCCCTCTGATCAATCAATCTGTTTTGTTATTCCTTTTCCTTCGGACAGCCAAACACGCAATATGTGAAGATAACAATCCCAATGGTAATATCCATTGAAGGTGAACAGGGCCCCACGTAGACACGAACAAAATAAAAATATAAAAACGAATCGCAACACTCACAGAAAGAGATCAACAGAGTGAGCGTGCCGCTTAACGCTTCTCCAACGTAGCTGACAACGTGCCTTTGCGATACATGGCGACGATGTCATCGTAGCCGCCGAGATACTTGCCATTCAGGAATACCTGCGGCACCGTGTGCACATTGGTGCGACCGACCACCTCCTGAAACACCTCGCGGCCGTTGGGGATGATGTCGATCTCCAGCGAGACAAAGCGGTGCTTCAGCTCAATGAAAAGCATTTTCAGCTTTGTGCAGAACTGGCAGTACGTGGCCGAGATGAGAACCACGCGATTCTTGCGCAGCATGCTATCCAGGAACTGGGGCGCCTTGGAGGGATCGAGAACGCTGCCCATGATGCCGTGTGCTTCTTCTTTCCTTTTTTCCTTTTTGACAATGAATGATGAGCCAATGGCTACAGTGGAACTTGACCTGCTAGTGATGATCAAGAGGGGAAAAAAAGCAAACGAACGCGTATTGGGAGAGGCAAAGAATAAGGAGAGAAGAAGTTGAACGTTTCTCACAGGACGCATGGGTTGTGGTGCTCATCATACACTTCACCAGAAGACGCGTACGACCGCATCTTCATTTTCTTCGTCTGGCCTCATGTACGAGAATAAAAAGCATCGGTGAGGGCTATGCCTGTCAAGTCGCCGAATTCGTGGCTTTTCTGTTCGTGAAACACTAACAAATAGCCAACAAAATATAGAACTACTACTCAGAGCCTATTTTGCGCCTTTTGTTTTCTTCTTTTGCACGCATCTTCTCTTTAATTGTTAATCGGACATGGCATACACAACACGAAATACAAAAAAAACCACAAAAACGTCTCCACGGAACACAGTAAGAATATCGACGGCCGGCATCTGCGCACTCTGATGACCTTCTTGTCCTTTTTGGTCGCCGAAAACCCCCCATGAGGGACGACAGAATACGACTTACTCGTACAAGTACTCCGAGTCAGTGCTGAACGAAGACAGCGAATGATTGTCGAGGCTGAACTCCTCGGCGAGCGAGTTCACGACGGGCGTGAAGCCGAGGGCCGGACTCGCCAGCGGCGGACTCGGCGCCAGCACAAGCCCCGGCGAGCGCGCCGCGGAGTGCATCTGGCCAGGGACGGTATCGTACTCCGGCTCCGGCGACGGCGGACGCAGCCCGTGGCGCGGCGAGCGTGCGGCCCCCCGTGGGGTGCGACTGTGGATGGCCGGCGATGTAGACGCCGACGCCGCAGAAGGCCGCGCGTGCGATGACGTTGGCTTGTGATCGGGAGAGCTCTCACGCGGTGCAGACGCCGGCGGGGGCGGCCGCAGAGCTGGGGAGTTCTGACCACGCACGAGGCTCTGGACGACGTCTTGGTTGATTGTGGTCTCTGCTGGCGAGGCGGCGGCGGGTGGAGAAGGCACGCGCTCGAGATTGTCCGACTTTCTGCTCTTCTTGTCCTTCTTGTCCTTCTTGTCCTTCTTGGAGGACTGGTTCTTGGGCGAGACGTCGGCCGGGGCCTCGCGCTCCTCCGGGGCGGCATTCGCGGCAGCCGGCAGCGCGTCATCCTCGTGCTCGTGGCGATGGTGCTTCTGCCGAGGTGTCGACACCTTTTCGACTGCATCGACGTCAGCGTCTCGGTCGGCTTCTTGGCGAGCCTCGTCAGCCTCCGCCGTTTCGTCACGGTGGCGCCTCTTGCGGTCCTTCTTCTCCTTCTTCTCCTTCTTGCGCTGCGCACGCGCTTCGTCGCTCTCGATTTCCTCCTTGTCGTCTTGGGTGCGATCAGGATCTGAGGCGCGGTCCTTCTCCTTCTCCTTCTTGTCTTTCTTGTCCTTCTTGTCCTTCTTGGAGGACTTGTCCTTGGTCGAGACGTCGGCCGGGCCCTCGCGCTCCTCCGGGGCGGCATTCACGGCAGTCTCGCGGCCGGCTTCTTGGCGAGCCTCGTCAGCCTCCGCCGTTTCGTCACGGTGGCGCCTCTTGCGGTCCTTCTTCTCCTTCTTCTCCTTCTCGCGCTGCGCACGCGCTTCGTCGCTCTCGATTTCCTCCTTGTCGTCTTGGGTGCGATCAGGATCGGAGGCGCGGTCCTTCTCCTTCTTGTCTTTCTTGTCCTTCTTGTCCTTCTTGCTCTTCTTATCTTTTTTCTTGGCGGTCTCCTCGTATGCCTCCTCCTCCGCAGCGTCGCCGAGCACGACCGGCTCCACCTCCGCAGGTGTCAGGTGTGCCCGTCCTGGCGGTGACACCGGCGGCGTGAGGAACGCGCGCGCGGCGAATTGCCGGGCCCCCTCCGACGCCTCCTGCGAGCGGCGCGCAGACACAGAGACCTCGCTCTCACCGGTCACGAGGATGAACGAGGCCGAGGCCGTGGCCTCCGCCGTCCGGGCGGGGTCTGAGCCCGCCCGCGCGGTGTGGTCAACGTCGACGTCGGCCGCCTTCTCCGCACTCGGACCAGACGTCCGCGCGGCCTTCTTCTCGGCCTGTCCTTGTTTGCGCTTTCCGGCCTTTTCGACCTTGGCGACGGCGGCCTCTTCCACTGGAAGGACCACCTCCGCCGGCGAGGACACCTCGGTCACGCGTGTGCGCGTCTTTCCGACGGCGGTCGCCGCCTGACGATCCGCGGCCTTCCCGACAGCGCTGGCCTTGCCACGTTCCTCGGCACGCAACATGTCCAGAACCGTGGGCTCCTTGCGCACCGACGGCGAGGGACCCGTCACCGGCACCGTGCTCGCTTCGGTCGTAGTGCCCTGCCTTTTCCGCGGCTCCGGGGCTGTCGTGTCAACGACGTCGTCGTCCATGACAATGTCGCCCTGCGCGACCCAGTACTCGCCGCCTTCCTTCACCCAGAAGCAGCCGTCCGGCAGCCCTTCGGTGCGGCACAGCTGGAACCAGTCGCTGCCGACCTCCACCGCCTCGCTGCTACCCGCCCTTGGCACGACATTGGCCAGCGGCGACGTAGACGAGACGCGCTCGACGAGGTAGAACTGAGAGCCCCCGAGCAGAAGACGCAGATTCACCACGTTGTTGAATGCGCACGCCGGCTTGCCACAGAACGTCACGTGGCACACGCCCTGCCCCTCCAGCGATGTGTCGAGGAGATCGACTTGGAAGTGGTTGTCGCCTTCCTCTTCCGCGTCGTGCGATGCCGTGGTGAGGAGGCTGGTGGCATGAATAGCCCTGGCCTGCGGCGGCATCCTGTGAGTCAATGCAATGTATAAAAAAACAAAAAGCAGCAATAATAAACTGAGAAGGGAAACAACAACAAACACAAACACAAAGATAGATAGACGGAGCTTTCCTTTCAAGGAATAACACCAACGTAAAAAAAAAAAGATTGGGATCGGTGTGAGGAGGAGAAACGGAAGATGAAACGGATATGCAGGTGGGACTATGAGTGATCACATCAAAAGTCTTCAAACGAAACCATCAAGGATGCCATACACAACCATGAAGTGCATGAGGCGTTCGTGCTCCTCGGGGAGGCCAGTCAGTGCCCACCGAACGCGTTGAGAGCTTCTTGCTCTCTCTCTCTATATATATATTCTTGTATTGATGACGTACTTTGTTTGCGTTGAGCAACTGAGTCGCCAAGCAAACCAAAAAAAAAAAAAAGGTGCAAGACGCGAAGGGGCCACATCTCTTCTTGGTGGCCTACGTCTCTGTCCGCTCTCACGCGCGTGAGGGGATAGCGAATTACTTCTTCTCCGAGTCCAACACTGTACCCCCCCCCCCCCCGCACCACCGTAGACAACCCAGACAGCTGCATCAGAATACAAATGCTTTCATTTTCATCGGAGAAGTTTCGTTTCAGCCGTTTTGTTAGGATTTAAAAGAGTGTTCTCATCATGCTTGCGCCATACTCACAGACTCATACGAGGTACGTTCCGGGCGAAGGGAAGACAGTTCAACGCGCTGTTCATGCCACTCTGCCATCCCACCAGGCACGGGCTTCGCTGATGCCCGTCCATCCAAACCACGCCTCACGCCTCTTCTTGACTGACCCTGCTCGTAATGTGAAACAGGATACATAGCTAACGACGCACGTTGAAGAGGAGAGAGCTATAGAGAAGGAAGACAGACGCATCAGAATACAAATGCTTTTATTTTCATCGGAGAAGTATTGCTTCAGCCGTTTTGTTAGGATTTAAAAGGGTATTCTCATCATGCTTGCGCCATACTCACAGACTCATACGTTGTGCGTTTGCGGCGGCAGGCAGCAGATCCACAGGCTGCACGCTGCACGCCGTGTAGTGCAGTCGCCACTCCACCATTCCAGCAGACAGGTGCCTCGCAACGCACGTGGACCGCGGGCACCCAGCCATTCAAACATCGCCTAACGCGTCTTCTTGACTGGCCCTGCGTGTGCTGCGATGCAGGACACACATTCACAGGCACGGAAGATGAGAGCAAGAAAGAAGGAAACCACACGCATCAGAGTACAAATGCTTTCATTTTCATCGGAGAAGTATTGTTTCAGCCGTTTTGTTAGGATTTAAAAGGGTATTCTCATCATACTTGCGTCATACTGGCATCATCATACGAGGTGCGTTCCGGGCGAAGGGAAGACAGTTCAACGCGCTGTTCATGCCACTCTGCCATCCCACCAGGCACGGGCTTCGCGGGTTCCAGCCCATCGACACGTCACTTCACACCTCATTCTGTTCATGCCGTTTGTGAGAAGAACAAACAAAATGAGGGAAGACAGACATATCAGAGTACAAATGCTTTTATTTTCATCGGAGAACTTTCGTTTCAGCCGTTTTGTTAGGATTTAAAAGGGTATTCTCATCATGGTCGTCCTCGTCGCGCCTCAAACAGCGGAGGCTTTGCCGCCGTCCGCACCCCGTCACACAAACAAGTACACATACACAAGCACGAAAGTAGCTGGCAATATCGGCAAATAAGTGACTCCAAGCACGAGGAAAGCAAGTCGTGGCGATTCAATAGAAGGGAGAAAGATGATTGGGGATTGTGGGGGGGGGGGGGGTGAGAGAATATGAACAAGCACGTAGAGTGGAAAAAAAAAAGAACTACATAAGAGTTGCGGTACTCCTTTTTTCTTATGTTCATACATTTGTTTTTCGAGAAGCAGTATGCAAGGGGGATGCCCCTTGTGCTCCTCTACTATACCAGCCAACCGGAGGCGCGGAGGTAATTGCAGCCAGAGAGAGAGAGAGAGAGAGAGAGAGAAAGAGAGTCGCAATGACCTTTCTGCTCTTTAATGGGAAAGAGTGTCATATTCCCTTGTCTTTTTTTTTTGGATAAACTGTGACTGTTCTTCTGTTTGATCCTCTTTCTCAGCACCCAACACACATCCTCACGAAGGAAGAAAAAGCGAGAGGAAGAAAAACAAATGGGGCAACTCCTAACGCCAATACGATTCTGTGAAAAAAAAGTAAAGAAAAAGGCACGATAGAGGAAATAAACAAGCCATCATTCACAGAGGACTACTTCGCCTTGATATCCGACAACAGCTTTTGGTAGTTGACTCCCTTCTGCCCGGAGCTCACCATGCCTTCTTCCATCTTGGTGACTTCCTCTGTCACCTCCGTCTTCGCACTTGTTTTGCTACTTTCCTGACTGGACGTCCACAGCGACGCGGCGTAGCCCAGTGCGAGGAGCACGACGAGAACGATAAGCGTGGTTTGATTGTGCTGCTCACCGCCCACAATAGATGACGTGGCACCACCCTTGGCCGCCGACGACGACGACGACGAGGTACCGGCCGTCTTCTTTTTCCCAGCCGATGCCGCCTTGGGCTTTGCCGCTGCGGCGGCCGCTGGCTTCGACGGAGTCTTGGAGGAGGACTTGTCAGTGGCACTGGGCGTGGTCACGGTCGGCGCGCTCTGGCCGCTGCCCCAGCACGCCGAGAGCAGGAAGGCTCTGTCCTTGATGAGAAACGGAAGCATGACACGCAGTCCGTAGTCGATGCGTTGCCCGATGCTCAGCGCGTCATAGCTGCCAAACAAGCCGTACAACACGCGCAGTGTGAACTTGAGCTCCTCCACCGCCTGCTCATCCGCCTGGCGTGCCGCATCTGCCGGCAGCGCGGCAGGCCGCTTCGTGAGCCCGGAGAGAAGCACCGGTCGCAGTGTCGAGGCGGTCAGCGTGCGCGTGTACCGAATCCACCACTGCTCGCGATCGTGAGGGAGCGCGACGTCGGTCACGAGCGGGGCATCGTGCAGCGGCGGAATCGGCACTGAGTAGGCGCCTGCACGGACTGGCGCGCACACACACCAGTACAGGTGTTCCACCGCATTCAGCACGCGCGGCACCGATGTGGAGAACTCATCCACCGACTTCTGGGCGGCGCGCGTCGCGGTCTCTGGCGTGGTCGATGGACTCGCCTGATACGGCACCGCGGCCACGCGCTCCAGCAGGAGCCCCTCCAACTTCACGCGCGCCGCCAGCACGGCGAGGGCCAGCTCCTTGGCCTCGCTCACGGAGACCCCGCTGGCACTCGGGCGTCCGTGCGCGTGTGCCGCATAGGCGTACACCAGGGCCCGCTCCACCTGCTGCAGCGCGTAGAGGAGGCTCTCGCCGCTGATCTTCTTCGCCACGACATCGCCACACCAGCTGTCGACCGCCGCGCAGGGACCACTTCGCGCGTGCCGCACGCTCGCGACGAGGCGCGGAAGAAGCACGCTCAGGGTCGTCTCGGCCTCTGTGCCTGGGGCCGGCGGCTGGAGCTGCAGGCCCGCCACGCACGCCACGAGTTCTACCCCTGTGGGCGGCACCTTGGGCGGTGGTGCGTGTGCGGCGGTCGGTGCGCACCAGCGAGTCAGCAGCGCTGTGACTTGCGCCTGAGAGGGGATGGCGCTGCGCGTGGGAGGGGCGGACGGTGTGGCGGTACCGCTGTGCAGGAAGCGCTTTTGAGGGCTGGCACACACTGAGATGGTCAGTGGGCAGATCCCACGAGCGAGCTGTCGGCCGCGCATACTTGGCAGTCTTTTTGTGTTGCTGTTTTTTTCTTTTTACTTTTGATGTGACACAATGTGAAGTGCTCAATGGCTTAAACTCAGAAACAGTGTGTGTGTCTTGGCGCGAGATACTGAGAGAGAACGAGACAGAAAAAGAATAACGAAGGCAGGATGCGACACTCGAGTATGGGTGAGCATAAGAGTAGGGAATGGAATGACGCGTGAGCTGGACGTGTCGCCGTGGACATGAGGAAACAAGGAGGCACTGGACCGTTTCACCTTCTCTCCTCAAATCCAGCACCGCCAACGACAAAGAGTGGCGAGACGGCGCGAGCGGAGATGACAACAACGCTCGCTTCGCCTCTCGAAATTGAGAACAAAAAAGACAGAACAAATGTCGCCTCGCCGTGCGCATGCGTGCGAGAACCATTTGATGTTACGATTTGGGGGTGTACTTGTCCTTTGTTGTTGTTGTTGTTGTTGTTGTGTGTGTGTGTGTGTGTGCGTGTGTGTGTGCGTGGCTCGAACAACACCAAAAACAGACTGGACACAAAAGTTGATATATATAGAGAGAAAGAAGAAGAAAATTGCCTTCGAAGAATATCGCTCAGAAAGAAAAAAAAAACAAAAGCACAAAACAAAAGCGCAAAGAGGCATGTAAATATAGAAGGCGCGAGTCACACAGCAATGCAAAAATGCTGTAAAAGTGACAAACACGTCTTGAAAGAAACAACAACAGACCATATTCTTCAAAAGACACAGACAATGTGTGGTACTTGCCGCCAGCACGTCATTTCTGTGCCCTTCACGATCGTGATGCGGCGGAGAGACGAGAGGACGACGTTCACTCGCCGGAAAGAAAAAGGAAGAGAAAAAAAAAGAAATCGGGGGAAAAGTTGGAAAACACTCAAGGTGGCGCACAGTCAATACAGAAGTGACGTGTGTTTTTCTTTGCGCGTGTGTGGGTATGTGTGCGCGCGCGCTCCAAGAATAGGAAAGCCACTAAAACGGTGACGAACGATCACTCCGGTATGCAGATCGCGTCATTAGTCAAACGCTCTCGCTTTCCCTCGCGTTGCTGCACACCTGTACGCACAAATAGACAGACACTCATACGCATCCACTCGCCGACGAGGAAAAGAAGGAGAGCACAAACAGATAGGCAAGCACGCACAAGGCGTTACCACAATAATAAAAAGAGTACATCGGTGCAGGGCAGAAAAAAAAAATGGTCGCACAAAAGGCCGGCAACCGGGGGAAAAAAACGTGATGTGGCAAGCTGTTGGTGATGCGAATCGCAGAAGCAAAGGAAAAACAAAAAACAGGAAAACAAAAAGAGAAATAGTAAAGGAGAAGCACATGAAACACAGCAACAACAACACTAAAACAAGAAAACAGTGACAATATTAGCAACACCAAAAAAAAAAAGTGAGATAGAAAGGCACGTGCCCGTGCACGGCCGACCATGTGAAAGGGGGAAGCAAAAGAGAAAAAAAAAAGACGAGTGAAGGGAAGAAAGAAGGAAAGAAAGATTGAGCAACATCGAGATGAAGAGGAAGGAAGGGCGGAGTAACATATTCGAAAAAGAAAAAAAAGTGATCCGCGCCCAGGCGTATTCAAGCCCTCCACTGCAGTCCGTGATTACTTCAGAGAAAAACAAACAAACAAACAAACAAACAAACAAACAAACAAACAGAACAACAACAACGATGAAAACAATGAAAGCAACACTCCTTTGTGAATCAGTCCTACCTTTAGTGGAACTCCTCACTGTCCGCCGCCCTTTCGGGACGCGAGAGAGGCACAAGCAAGCGCGTGGTGCTCGTCACCGGAAGACCTTGCCGACCCACCGATCGGCGTGGGGCGTACGCCTGACCCATCGTCATGTGTGCTGTCGCTGGCACCGCCACCGCGGCCGCTGGCGCCAGTGCACGCCCTTCCCAGTCCTGGCGCGCGTGCAGCAGCGGCGATGGACTGGCCGCCGAGGGTTCCATCACGAGACCAGGCACGCCGTGAGGGCAGAAGAGCGCGAGCTCGTGGCACAATGGGCAGCGCACCCGGCGCAGCGCGTGCAGAGAGCTGTTCCCTGTGGCGGTGAGGCCGTTGCCGCCGTTGCCGCCGTTGCCGCCCATCTGCGTCCCGCTCGAGGTCTCGTCAGAAAAAGGAGTCACACGGGCGTTGGCCCTCCGTGCCGTGGCGACGGCATCCCCTGGCACACCTTCGCACACGGTCAGGTCGGCCAGGGGCGGGCTGGCGGGCAGCCGCACAGGCGACAAGGCGGACAGAAAGGCGTCGGTTGTCAGCGTCGACGACTGCGAGGCGATGAACTCGTGCGGTGCCTGGGGCACGGGCGTGGACGGCACGGAGAGGGTCAGCGAGGCGTGCGTGGACGACATCTTGGGCGGCACCTGGCCGTCCAGGTACTCAATCACGCGTTGACGCGCCACCTGCGCCATCTCCTCCGCCTGCTTCCGCTCCATCACCTGCGCGCGTCGGAGCGGTGAGGCAAAGAGCGGGGCGGCCACCTCCACGGCAGCCGCACAGGCGGACCCGTCGGGAGCAGCGGCTGGGGCGTACAGCACATCATGCTCGACGACGTCTTCATCGCCACAGATACCGCTGGTGGGGCGGGGCAACGGGTAGCGGGTGGTGGTGGTCACATCACACAAGGAATTCTTCGACACGGAGGAAAAGAACGGCCCCGTCGTCGGCGTGGCTGTCGTGGTGGTGTTGGTGGTGTTGGTAGTGGCGCCGGGCACGACGAGGAGCGGTCCACCATCGCCTGTGAGCGGGACCACCACACCGTGAATGACTGCGGTGCTTGCGCGAGGCTGACCACCAGCACCAGCACCAGCACCAGCACCAGCACCAGCCGCATCCACTCCGCTGCCCTCCGCAGCCGCCGTGGAGACGCCCGAGGCCCGCCACGACGCCGCCACACGGGCCTGATATGCGCCGTCCTCGCTGCTGAGCTCTCCTGTCGAGGGCCACAGAGACACGACACTCTGCCGGCACGGACGCAGGAGCAGCGGCCGTTCTGTCTGGCGGGCAAGAGGTGAGGTGAGTGTGAGGGGCAGCGTCGCGCGCACAACGGGCAGCGAAGACGCCGAGCTGAAGGCCGGCGTGCCGCGCTGAAGCACCGCCACACGTGTGAAGGGCGGGGCTCCACCGAGGCTGGCGCTGAGGTGAGCGGGTTGGTAGGAGCTCGTCGGGTTGGCCAAGGCAGGCACGAACATCGCGGCGGGGTCCCTGCCGGTGCCGTGGGTGGTACCGTGGAGCATCGTGCAGGCTGCTTGTGGGGAGGCTGTGACTGTTTGTGTCTTTTTTTTTTTGCGTGTGTGTGGGTGAACGACTAGATAGGCACAGACAAGCTGAAAGGTTGAGTGAGTGACAAGAGGAGGGAAACAAACAAACAAACAAAACCACGCACAAGGAATTCTTTTGAATGAATACAACGACACGAGGTACAAGAGAGAAATAAAATACCAAATGGATGCAATCAGGAGAGGGGAAAAAAAGCACAGTAGAAAGCAAGAGGAAAAAATTAGTGTGCTTGAAGCAAAATAAAATAGAAAAAGTGAACAGTGAAGGTGAAGGTCGCTTTAATGGGGGTTTCCAATCAACTTTAGAACCCCTTGCGTTCCAGCTGAACCAAGACGTGGACGGAAGGCAGAAAGTAGGAGAACATTGTGGAGAAGGAGTGAATATAGATGGGGGGAGTGCGAGGGAATATATGGACACCATACTCCGAAGTTGACTTTTTCTTCTTTATTGTCTGATGCGCCAAGACGCAAAGGCTCGTCTTGAGTGCGCAAGTGGAGACGAAGGAGGGCAGTTGGTCTCTTCATCGCCCAGCATCCGCAGATGGCCTTTCACGACGGCCTTTGTCCTGCGCTTTCCACATCGTTCACCTCATTTATGACTGTCGAGTACGCCTGTGTGCATCGTTTGTTAAATTCAAATCGGATTGGCTCTGTGAGTACACGTGAAAAAAGTCAAGATGGACAGGCTGACTGCACAGCCCACCGACGCCCGCCTTCTCTTTCCTCTTCCTCTCGTGCTTTTTTTTTTTTTGTGTGTGTGCGCGTGTATGTTCGTCACCTTTAAATCACTTCAGGAAATCTTTACCAGAGGACGGATCGATCCATGCCTGCGAGGCAAACGAGTCAATGAACGCGTCTCGCTCAGACTCCATCGCGTGCTGAGCCGCAAAGAATTGCACGCTCGTGTCCGCGCCAGTCAGGACAGGCCGCACGGCACTGGAACTGTCACCCTCTGTGGAGGGTCGGCGCGCACCGGTGTCGGGTGCCTCTGCTGCCACGTGTGCGAGGGCAATCAAGTTGTGCCAGTTGACGACCTCTTCGCGGAGCTGCGCCACCGTCTCCTCCACCACCGCCGCTGCCGCCTGTGTCTGGTTGTCCGCGGCGGGCTGGAGTGCGTTGACGCGATGCTCCGCCGCGCGTGCGGCCTTGGTAGCCATATCGGCGAGGGACGCCAGCGACGGGGCGGCGCCGGCGGTGCTGGACGAACCTGGTGCGCGCTGCTGCTGCTGCTGAGACGCAGCGAGTCCATCGAGCACGGCAATGCGATCAAGAAGCTGACGTGCCGGCCGCGCCGCCTCCGGCCACGGCGAGTTCGGACCGGCGCACTGCTTCAGCGCCGCCAGCACGTCCTTGGGACCGCGGAGTGGGCGGACCATCACGTCGTGGCTCTGCGTGGCGGGTGCCTCGTGCGTGTTATCGTCGAGAAGGGCCGTCATCAGCGGCTCCGTCACTCGCCAGACAGACTCGACACTGCCTCCGCGCTCTTCGTCTTCATCGCGCATGCCTTCCTCACTGTGCTCATGCCATGACATCCGTGCCGGAGCGGCGCGTCCGCCACGCTGCGGCTGACGTCGCACGTGCTGGAGCACAAACAGGGCGTCGTCCTCCGCCCTTGCGCCCCTCTCAGAGGTGTCGTCATCGGTGTACTCAAAGGCATCCACAAACGCCGTCTTGGGCAGCGCAGCAAACGCCGGGAGCCCCTCGTTGACGCGCGTGCGGAGAAGCACGTACAGCACGTCCGCGGCCATGGTCGCGGCCTCGTGCGCATTCGTCCCCGTCGCCGCCGCGGCCTTCACCAGCTGTGCAATGAGTGCCTTGGTGCTGCGCGGTCCGCAGCGCAGGCCCTTCTCGGACGCGAAGAGGCTGACGGCCAGCTGCCGTGTGCGGGGCAGCATCGGCACCAGCCGCGCCGGTTGTGTGGCCAAGCGCACCAGCTCCCACTTCTGCGCGTGCTGCAGCGTCAGAATGTGGTAGACAAGCATCGCGTGGAGCGCGACACTGGCCGTGGTGGTGTCCTGTTGCTGTTGCTGTTGTTGCTGTTGGGCGTGCCGGTGCGTGCCGCGCGTTGTGGCGGTTGTCGTCGCCGTTTCCTGAAGGCGTGCGCAGAGACGCTGCTGGACGACGAGCCCCTTGGCAACGTGTGGCATGTTCCCCTGCAAGACCGGCACCACGCTGACGGACGGGTGCATCATCAGCGCAAACACCTCTGGGTCGAAGCGGAGCCCACTGCGGGACATGAGATGGGCGTAGTCAAGCGCCGTGTCGAGCCGTCCGGCCGCAGTGCACACATACACCCACGCCGAGAGCAGCTCCGAGCCCATGTGCGGCTGCTGCTGCTCCAGCCGACGGAACAGCTGCTGCGCGGAGGTGAAGTAGTGCTTGTCGACCGTGCACGTGCACGCGGCGATGCACAGCAGGTGCTTCAACAGCTTCGTGGACAACGCAAACTGCTCCTCTGGCACATTCTGCAGCGAGGCGAAGGAGAGGCACTTCATGAAGTCCTCGTACATCACATGCGGAAGCGGGGCGTCCTCGGCGAGCATCACAGACTCAAAAAGAAAGAAGTAGCTGTGCTCCATGATTGTCTTGAGCGTGTCGTGGTACGGCTGGCCACGCGCGGCGAGCTCGAACAGCGCCTCGTGTGCGGGGCTCGCCCACAACGCATCCTTGCTCGGCAAGTAGCGCGACTGCGCCACCTGATCGCGCCAGCTGGGCACCACAGACTGCAGCCAGTCGACTTGAAAGCCGCCCAGCCGCTCCTCGTCAAAAAGACGTGACGAGGGGAGGCCATACGGCACCGCCGGCAAGGCGCGCGAAAAGTGCGTCGCTTCCGCCGGCGGAGGTGTCGGCGAGGACGAGGTCGACGGCGGCGTGTCGGGCTCCACGCGACGTCGCAGTGTGTCCGGAAGGGGGCGTGAGGGGTACGCGCTGCCCTCCGCGTCGATGGGGTGGTGCACAGCACGTTGCGTGGTGTGCAGCGCGGCACACACGGCCGTGTGCAGCGCAGGCGATCGCCGCACCGTTCGTGACATGACTTCTGTGCGCTTCTTGTGATTTCGTTTTCCCCTTTGTCATGCAATATATATATATATATATATATATATGGGCGTGTGTTGTGAAGGTCCGACGTGAAGTGTGTGGAGGAGAGGGGAAAATGGATGGGGAGTGTGTGACATAGTTGACATGGCGTATCTACAAGGGCAACCAAAAAAAAAAATGGCACCGAAAGGATGCACAACGACAACGAATCCTCGGTGGTGAACTCGCTTTATGAGGTACACACCCACCTGCAGGGTATACAATGAAGCAAGCAAAAGGTGCACATGGGCGTGGTTCGTGCGTACACGCGTTTATCTGCCTTTTCTGTCATTTTTTTTTGTGGAATGAACTCAACTGGAGTAGAGATGCTTGCCTTCCCGATGGATACCCATCGGTGCGTGCGAAAAAGCAAAGGTGCACGAGAAGGAAGGTAAAGAAACGACTATTGAAGACGGGGTTTTTATCGTCTCTCCGTTCACCCTTTACTTTTTCTCTTTTTTTTTTCTCCAAGCACTACCACTAGTTCAGCCATCCGAAAACAAAAAGGGCATATCAAGACAAATAAATAGACTCCGTGATGCCAGTCTTTCTTCTTGTGTGCTCTTGTCCTCCTCCTCATGGCTCAGACATGAACGCACAGAGAAAAAAAAATGCACACACAAAAAGAAAGATGCGGCACTCATGCAAATAAGTTTTACCTTTTTAAAGACTTTCCCCTCCTTTTTTTTCTTAGAGGGGAGCTGGGGATGAAAAATAGAAGAAAAAAAACACAGTACCGACAGAATAGTAATAATAAGTCAGGTTCACGAAAGTAGGAGAGTAAAAAAAGAAAACAAAAGTAAGTCGAGCAGCTTTTGGAAAAGTAATTGACAACACCAGAACAAGAGCGGTGAGCGCATGCGCTGGAGGCGCAAGACTCTTTCCGTTTCCCTTCCGATTGCCTTTCCAACATTGACGCTACATTTCAACTTTCCTTTTGCTTCTTTTTTTTTCCACTTTTTTGTTTTTCAAGAGAGGTGAGGAAAAAAAACAGAAGTCTCTTTTTTTCGTTTCTTTTGGGGTGACGCGTCACGAACCGGTCAGCGCTCGACCGCCGGCTCCGTCATCTTCTCGTTCGCGTGTGTGCGTGAGTTACACGCTGGTGAGAAGCTCGAGCTCGGGGTTCTGAGTGCGGACCTTGACCTCGAAGAGATCGTACCAGGCGACGCCCTTCTCCTCCTTCTTGCTGTTGGCGTTGTTCGACAGGGTCAGCACCAGCACAGTGGGAATGCTGGGCACCTGCAGGAGCGGATGCTTGCGGTACACGTACTCGGGGTTGCCAAGGTAGCCGGCGCGCTCGACGGGGAGCTCAATATACAGCGCGTTGGCCTCACCGTGCGTCTTGCGGAGGCTGCTGAAGGCGTCCTTGAGGATGCCCTTGGAGGCTGCGCACGGCGGGCACCAGGACTTGCCCGTGTAGGGGTCCTTGGTGCCGGAAATGAACAAAAGCACCACGGCCTTGTCGGTGGTGCCGGCGGCGTGCTGCTTTTCGATGAAGGTCTTCACCACGGGCGCCACCTCGGCATCGAACGTGTTGGGGAAGCGGAAGGCGAAGATGTTGTTCTCGAAGCCGAGCGCGGGACCCGAGGTGGTCTCGATGGGAGCGTGGATGCCCTTGAGGAAGGCCTTGCGCGCCTCGGTCGCCTCGGCCTCCGCCCCGCGCGGGAGAGCCAGCCACTTGGGGTTGGTCTTGAAGAGGCGTACGGTCTTGGTGAACTTCTCCGGCGTCGTGGTGAAGCGGTGGTAAATGCCGGACGGCACCACGACCGCATCACCGGCCTTGACGAACACGCGAATCCACTTGTCCTCCTTGTCGCGGATGTCGAAGTAGCCGCTGCCGGCGAGCAGCAGGCGCACCTCGTCGTCCTCGTGCAGGTGCTCCTCAAAGTGCTGCTTGGCGAGGTCGGCGAACTTCTCCACACCGAGGGCGGCCTCGCTCAGCTCGCAAATGTCGTAGTGCTCGTAGTGGATAGACTCCAGGAACGGGCGAATGAAGGTATCGGCGTTATCGCTGATCTCGTTCGGGTTGTAGTGGCGGTAAAAGACACCGACCTCGCCCAACTTCTCGTAGCTGCCAGCCACGTTCGGGAAGAAGCGGTTCTCCTCGCGCTGGTCGTGCGTCAGCTTCTCGGGGATGTACCAGGAGTCAGACATGATTGTGAGTGAGTGAGTGAGTGTGTGTGTGAGAGAGAGAGAGGAGCAAGAAAAAGAAATCACAGGGGAATAAACAGTGAGTGATTGTGAGATGTTACTGTATCATAAGCAATGGAGTGCGCATTAAATGATGTGCAAGCGTGAATGTATGTGTGTGTGAGAGAGAGACAAAGATCGAAGTGAGAATTGGTGGTTGAGGGAATGCGAGTTTGTGCATACTGGCGATAAGCGGTCTTCTCTATGCACGTGCCGATGTGGGGACAAACAATGCACGCAGTTCAGGAGACTTGGCTACCATGTTCGGATGCCTGGGCACACGTGTGAATTCGGGCAAGCTGGTGAAGAGAGAGAGAGAGAGAGAGAGAGAGAGAAACTTCGGCCAACAGGCGGGCAATTGCAAGAATACAAAGGATCAACGACTGACGCGTTTTCCCTTCCTTTTCTTCACCTGTTTCTCTTTTTTGTTTGTTTGAAACCGTTTATTGCTGAATGTGTGGACGTGTGATCACGTGGTGCATAATGAGGTCAATTTGTCCTCCAAGTGCTGCAAGACAAACTTAGGTGTAAGCAAAGTAGATCGATTCACAAGATAAAAAAAAAACTAGTTGGCTAGTGTGTGTGTGTGTGTGTGCTTGAAAGCCACGTTTCGTCAACAGTACAAAGAAAAAAAAAAAGCATCGAACTTACATCAAAGGAAGGTTCACCACGCGGGCGAAGAAAGTCACATGCATATAATTGAGACAGTACGCTTCTTTTTGTTGTTGTTTGTTTCGTGAGAGTGATCTTGTGTGGACGTATTTGCGCGTAAGTATATAAAGAGCGCAAGAACAAAGGGAGAAAAAAAAAAGAATACAAGAGCTGCGGAACCACATCCTAATTCGCGTCTTCGATCACCTCTCACTTTTAGCTAGTATACAGATGGGAGAATGTACGCGCCGGTTTTTCTACTTTTTTTTTTCATGTGCCATTCTCTCCCAGTGGCTGACGTGGCACGCAGAGTACACATCGAATGGATGCGAAAATGTTGAATGAAAGGAAAGGAAGTACGCAGAGGATGAACACCCATCCACCCACACACACACACACATGAAAAAAAAAAGGGTCGATGAACTGTGACAAACGGAGAAAAAGACAGATCGTGACTGACAGAGAGAAGCGCAACCGCAAACGTGGTATTCAGAGACACGAGCATGCATATCGTGCTAAAAAGGAAGAAGAAGAAAAAAAAAAAAGGCACGCACGCGCATGCGGACAAGTCTCTGACACGTGCCAAACGCAGAAAAAGAACAAGGACACCACAACACACAGCAAAATCAATAAGAAGAACGGCAAGTACCACGCGGCGCAACAACCACACAATCACACTCAAGGCGAGGCAATCAGAAAGGTCAGACACGACCAGCCAACTTGATCAGAGGAGGCCGATCGCGCGTCCCACCACTTCTCCCTTCGCATCTTCGCATCTTCGCATCTTCGCATCTTCGTATCAATTTTTCTCCGCGGTGTTCGGCTGAGAATTCAGTGAGAGATCAAGGCTCTGCCGACCCGCGCTCTTCACGCCGGGCCGCCGCTGGCTCACACCACCGGCATCACGAGGAAGCGGCTCGATCCCGGTCTCCCCCCAGGCAGGGGCATCTTCATCGCTGTCATGCGCCGCCTCCTCCTCCCCGGCAGCGCCACGAGACGTCGCCTCGTCCTCGCTCTCATTCTTATTGTCAGCCTCGTCGTCTTCGTCTTCGTCTTCGCCGATTTCCGACGAAAATGTCAAGGAGAGGAGGTTCGTATCGGTGTGTTCATCCTCACCCACCTCGGCACCGTAGTTGGGCCACGTGGTCATGACGCGCTCGAGTTCTGCGCGCACCATGGTCATCCACTCCACATCCCACGTCACGGGGTGATTCAGGATGTCGTCGATGGTCATGCGGCGCGACGGGTCTCGGCAAAAGATGCCCTCGAAGAGCTCGACAAGGCTAGCCGGGAGCTGTGCGGTGTGTGTGCCGAGGACAGCGACGCTGTTGGTGCGGAGGCAGGTCACAGTGCGGCTCCGCGGCTGCGTGCCGCGGTGGGAGCTGTTGTGCTCGTGCCTTTCGCTGGTGGCCAGGCCCGCCGTGTCCAGCACGTCGGCGACGGGGGTCAACGACAGAGGGCGTTCGGTCGTCGGGACGTCGTTCTTTTGCCACCGGGCCGCCACGCTGGCGTTGGCCCACTCCCCGCTGTTGTTGTGCATGCTCACGCACGAGTTGGTGATCGTGGTGCTGTCGCTGATGCTCGGGTTGGAGGTGGCCGCACGATTGTCGAGCGGCTCGGCGGTGGAAATGGCGGGCGTCTGCACCTGCGAGGTCGGCAGGAGCGTGAGCAGCTCGCGCCTCTGCGAGGGCGTCGCGTTGTCGGTCGTGGTGGGCTGGCTGCTGCGCTGGTGGCTTCCCTGTGAAGACGCCGCCTCGCTGGGCACGGTGCTCTCGAACTGTGCGAGCGAGGGCTGGTGCGCCAGCAGGGGCCCAGGCGTGTCCTTGTCCCGGGCGGACGGGCCGGACGGACTACCCGAGGTCGGGAAGGCGCTCTCGCTCTCGCTGCCCGCGGGGCGGCTGCGGGCACCGCTGAACAACGTGTGCCGCCTGTTCTGAGCCCGCTCGCTGTTCGCCAGCGCGACAGCGTCCTTGAGCGCGGCGACCACCGACTGCGTCACTTGATCGGCGTAGTGGTTCTCCATGTACGTGTTGGCCACTCGGTTGGTGAGCGTGATGGGCAGGCAGTCCGCCTCTGTGAGCGAGCGGTAGAGCTCGACCATGGCGGGCACGTGAAGGCCGCTGAGGTGTCCGAGATTGAGTCCGATGATATCGGCAATTAGACAGCCCAGTGACCAAATGTCGCACGGTTTGCTGTACCGCTCGCCGAGCATCACCTCGGGCGACATGTACGACAAGGTCCCGCGCATGTTTGTCAGACGCTGCTTCTCCATCACCTTGGTCGCGGAGCCAAAGTCGGCGATCTTCGCGACACCTGCGGCAAAGAGCACATTCTCCGGCTTGATGTCGCGGTGAATGACGTCCTTGTGGTGCAGGTACGCCAGGCCCGAGGTGACGTCGTGAATGATGAGAATGGCCTCACGCGGCGACAGCAGCGCGCCGGCATCCGGGTAGCCATCCGCCGCGTTGCCCATCGCCGCCCCAGCACTGGAGGCAGTGGCGGCCGCGGCCGCAGAAGCACCACCGCCGCTGGCGAGGCTATGGCGCACGACGCCGGGCTGGAAGCCGAGGGACGCAAAAGGATCGACGGCGGACCCGCTCGACACACGCGACCCGCTCGATTGCTTGCGCGCAAAGGCAGCAGTCTCCACCGGCTCCCGCAGGCGCTGCGACAGGGTGCCGTCACCGAGCTCCATGAAGATCGAGTACGTGTTTTCCTCCAGGCGCGCGTGCGAGAAGCTGATGATGTTGGGGTGGTCGAGCGCGCTCATGATCATCACCTCGCGGTTGAGCTGCTCCAGGACGGAGAGCTTGACGTTCTTCAGGAAAATCCGCTTCATCGCCAGCCGTCCGCGCGAGGCGTACATCACGACTTCGAACACATCGCCAAAGGCGCCGCTGCCGATCTGACGCACAATCTGGTAGGAGTGGCGCAGACGCACGTCCAGCAGGTCCTTGAGAAGTCGCTTCTGGCGGATGAACATCCGCGTGCGCTCGAGCATGATGCTGTCGAACACCGTCGTGATGATGTCCTCTGAGCACACCACGGACTCATCGGTGATGCTCTCCGACTGCGGCAGCGGCAGGTCCCCGTACAGGCCGTTGGGGTGCACCGTGACGTGGATGATCAGCACCGTCTCCGTAGCCGTCCGCGTCAGGAGCAGCTGCTGAATCTCCGGCGTGATGAGCGCCGCGCACCACTCGACAACGAGCACGTCGAACGACTTCATACCTGCCCGCAAAAAGCGCTCCATCTTGGCTGGCTTGGTCATGAAGAGAACGCTGTGCCCGTACTGCGCGAGTGCCTCGTCAATCTCATCCCGCTCTTCGGTGTTGTAGACGACAAGGTGCAGGCGCCGACGCAGGATGCTGGTGGAGGCGTCCGAGGACGGTGTCTCGCTGCGTGCTTGCATGGACTCATTTCCGTTTCCTTGCGCGGCGCGGCTGGCGCTGCCGAACAGGTCGAACTGACTGTCCGCGGCGAAGGAGTCGTTGCCTTGGGCGATGAGGCCGCTCGCCGCCGAGGCCGTCATGAGCCGACTGCCACTGCCGCTGCTCACCGTGGTTTTGCGAACGGCCATGGCGGTGGCGGTGGCGCGGACCGCGGCACCAGCCCCGGCAGGCGGGACGACCACCGGCGTACGCTTGTTGTGGTCGGGGTGCGCGACCATGTAGGGCAGGCTGCTCGATGTCGGGTGCACAGTGGGGAGATTCACCGAGACCAGCGCGGGCGAGTAGCTCGAGTCGAGCATGGTGGTGGCGTTGCCGCTGATGGTGGCGGTGGTGGGGCTTCCGGTGACGAGCGCCGTTGTCGTGCCACCGGCCACAGTGGAGTGGTTGCCGTGGTCTCCGACGGCCAGCGCGACGGGGAGCTGCACAGCGGCCGAGCCCCCGTTTGGTGAGCTTAGCACGTCCGGGCTGTCATGCCGGGTCTGCGTCAGCGGCGGCGATGATGACGGCGCGCAGCTGCCCTCGGTCATGCCATTTGTGTCCTCGGTGGGGATGGCCGTGCTGAGGCGCACGAGCAGGTCCGTGGTGCTGTTGTTGAGCTGGAAGCCGCCAAACAAGGGGATGACCTTGGAGCTGGAGATGGTGCCGAGGGCGGCGTCCACGTTGCTGAGCATGCTCATGTTGTGCGTGAGCGTGTTGTTGTTGTTGCTCTTCGCGTGGGGCACCAGGAGAGCCGTGCCCGTCAGCGGCGAAGGCATCACCGTCGTGGACACAATCGCGCGACCAGCCGGCGGGCGACGCGGCGGAGACATCAGGGACGAGGTGCCATTCGTGCTCATGCTGCCCGCGGTGGGCGGTGGTGGCGGTGGCAGGGGCGGTGTGATGGTGAGTGAACTATCGCGTGCACCGTAGAGCGGGAAGCGGTCGGAATCGGCCTGCGTGGAAGCCATGGCGCGGGTCATCGGAATGCTCGAGGCGCTGCCGGAGGTGATGTGATCGTGGCTGTGGATGCTGGTGACGGTGGCGGTATAGGCCAGGCTGCTGAGGAGTCCCGACTCCAAGCCGGCCTCACCGGAGCTGGCCGCGATGCCGCCGACGGGCGTGAAGCTCGGCAGCGGTTTGCTGTCGTCCACGAAGCTCAACGGCAGCGCGGTGTCCGGCCGTTGAGGCAGGTCCTTGGCCGTGATGGGCACCAAGGTCGAGTCGGAGCTGGGGACGCGATGATGGCTCAGCACATTGAGGCTGCTGTTCCCACCGCCACCGCCACCGCTGGTGTTGCCGAGTCTGCGCTTGCTGCCGCTGTTCAAGAGCGCAATCGCCGGGCTGCTCGCCGGTCGGCCCAGCACCAGCGGGGTGTTCTCCAGCACCTGCGGAAGGCCCGGCGTGTCGGCGAGCAGACCGGCGCCGGCGGGCCCGGGGGAGACCGACGCAGAGGTCCCAGAGGATGGCGTGGCTGTGTGAGCGGCGTCGCTCGTGGCGGCGGCCGTGGCGAGCGGGGGCAGGCACGCAGGGAGGCCGCCTGGGACAATAACCGTGGCGGTCCCAGCCGAGCCCGCGCCGCTCGGCTTGGTGTTCTTCTGGGCGCTGTGGGTCTTGCTGTCGGTGGCCTCGGCGGCGCCGGCGGCGGACTGGCCGGAGGTGTGTCGGCTCTTGACCTGGGACCCGCGCGGTGTCCGCCGCTCCTCCTCGCCAGCGCCAGAGATGGAGGACACGCGGCTGATCGCGTCGCTGACCTCGTCGGTGCCGACAGCATCGTCATCGTCATCGTCATCGTCCGAGGAGACCGAGGAGGCGTACTGCGGTGATGGGGAGAAGAAGTCCTCGTCATCGCCGGGCGACTCCAGTCCTGCGGGCTCCGCGGTGGCGGTGGATGTGACGATCGGTTCTGTGGACGCGGCGGGGCCGTCCGCGGGCGTGTGCGACACGGCCTCATTCTTCACACCCCCCTCGCCGACGGCCAGACCCGAGGACCGCACGTGCGGGCTGCTGATGCTCGTCGGACTCACGCGGGAGGGCCGAATGTACTCGCTCGCCACGTGCGGGGCGTCTGGCGAGCCGACCTCGATGAGAAGCGGCGTCACGGTAGACGAGTCCTCCATGTTACTCGCCGTCTTCGCGTTCAGGCTCGTCTTGAGCACGGTATGCGCCAGCATCGACGGTGGGCGTCCGTAGCTGCCGGAGATGCGGCTCTGACTGGCGGTGGTCGTCGTGGTGCTGTTCGTGCGTGACGAGGCGTGTGCGGCCTGGCCCGCTGCCTGTGACGCCGCGGTGCTGCTGCTCACGCCGGCCCCGTGTCGGGTGGAGAGACTGGCTTGAAACCGACCGAAATCCTCGGCGGCGCGATCGTACTGCAGCGGGATAATCTTGGGTGAGGGGGCGTCGGCGTCCGCGGCGGCCTGCTCCGTCAGGGCGTTGGCCCCGGCGATGCCGAACATGGTGAGTCCTTTGGCGCTGGAGAGCTGCACCTGGGGAATGGTGTGCAGAAGCGCGAGTCTTTCCTTGGTGATGAAAGGGAATCGAATCGATGCACCGTTGCCGACGGACAGGCGCACCTCGGCGTCGTTCGCCACCATCTGCTCAATCAAGTCTTCGGTGAGAAAACTGGCGAGCGGCACCGGCTGCTGCTCCTCGTCTGTGACAGGTCGCGCGGCCACGACGGGCTTCAGTCCCGGCGCCGTCGCCCCGAGCTCACCAGCGTTGCTCTTTGTGGTGACATCGTCGAAGAGAGCCAGCGCATCAGCGTCAGCGCCGTGCATCGTCTCTGACGACGGCTGCTGTGGTGAGTCCTGCAGCATTTGCTGCTGTTGTTGCTGCTTGATGATGGCACCGTGCAGCACCTGACGCGCCTCGGTGACGCGGTACGCGCGTTGAAGCGAATGCAACGTGGCGTCACGTGCCGCGCGCGTGCTGCCGAGCTTCTTCTTCAGGAACTTGATCTCACTCGGCAGCACAAAGTCGATCGCCAGATACGCCTTCTTAAACACATTGATGAAGCAGCACATGTCCCTGAAGCCCATGTCGCGCAGCTTGCGCAGGGTCGCCTGTGTGAGCATGGCGAACAGAACAAAGTTGGTGACAAATGTGGTCGGCACGTCTTCGGCGATGGTCACGTGCCGGACGCCGTTCATGTACATCATCTTGGAGCGAAGACTGCTCGTCGTGATCTCATCGACGGCGAGCGCGCGGCTCGGCAAGGCGCGGGTGGCCCCTGCGCTCGCGGCCGGGTTCACGGTGAAGCCCGTACCGCCACCCCCACCGCCGCCACCGCTCGCCGCCATCGCCGCCAGCGTGATCGACGTCGCCGCGACCGCGGTGGACGACTGAGGCACGAGCAGCGTCGGCGCCCGCCGCGTCATGGCCGACGTCGCGCTCTTTGCCGGCGGGAGCGAGGCGAGCGACTGCGGCCCGCTGAACTCGGGCAGCGCGGCGGACTGATTCGCCGCCATGGCGAAGGGGATCGGCGTCGTGCGGGCGTACGCACCGGCGGTGTCCAGCGCCGCCTCGATCGGGCTCCTGGCCACCAGCGGATACTCCTCCGGGCTGCGGCTCCAGTGGGACGAGGCGGACGCGCCGTCGCTGTGGTGACGCGAGGCACCGAACGGCTGCAGCGGACTTCCGGGGTGTCGCTCATCGGCGCGCACGTGGTTCCACCAGCGACGGGAGCCGTGCACACGTCCGGGCACGGACACAGCGGCGTTCGTCAGCGGCACACTCCCGGCGGAGGTGGACGCGCGACTCAGCACCTGCTCTCTGTGGGACGCGTTGGCCACAGCCGCAGCGGAGGCAAACGCCAGACTGGGACTCGGTGGCGTCGTGTGCATGCCGTTCACTGGTGCCGGTGCGTCGCTGCCGCGCGCCTCGGACGGCATCAGCAGTAGCGAGTCCAGCGAGGGCGAGTTCAGCACGGAGACCACCTGCGACAGAAAAAAGAGGAACAGCTCCTGGCGGACCAGCACACCACCACCCGCGCCGGCCGCGGGCAGCTCCGTCTTCTTGCACAAGGTGAGCGCGGAGTAGTAGCGACCCGTGGCGAGGCTGAACGCGATGATGGACTTGGGGGCCGTGTCCGCGAACAAGTCCTCCACGCTGTGGACCTCGGCGAGCGTCAGGGTCGGACTGCCTGCACCAGACAACGCAGACAGGGAGCCGCCGGACGAACCAGTCGTGGCGGCAGCCGCCGCGGCGGCGGACGCGTTGCCACTGACCACGTCGAAACTGCCGTGGAGGCCGGAGATGGACGTGAAGGACGGGTCGTCGCTCGGGCGGGCCGGCCACACGACGCGCTGGCTGCTGACCACGACGGGCGGCACGAGCAAGTGCGGCCTCTCTGCCGCTCCACCTCTGGTGCCAGAGCCACGCGCGGGGCCGGCGCCGTTGACGTTCTGATGGCTTGAGTGTGAACGTGTCTCAGGCAGCGACGGTGGCGGCACCGTCAGGAAATGCACGGACGGCTGCCGCGAGCCCAGGCTCTGCATCACGCTATCCGACGCTCCGAGTCGTCGCGAGAGACTGGTCATGGAGACGGTGGCCTCCGCGGCCGTGGCCGCCGCCGCCGCCGCTGTGACGGCCGCCGAGGCCCGTTCCTTGGCCGAGAGCATTCGGTAGCAGCAGAACATATTCTCAAACCGCCGCCCGACGAGGCTGCTCGCGTCCTCGTAGCCAAGGAGCTGCACCGCGAGGGGGTTCGCGCTCGTGATGGCCGCCGCGGCCCCGTCCGACGGCGGGACAGGGGCGTGAAAGGGGGACGTGGGGGCGCTCTGCGCACCCATCCCTGCCTCTGCGGCGGCCGCGGCGGAGGCGGTGTGCCGGGCAGCACCGTGCGCGGAGACCGCCCGCACGGGAGGGAGTGGTGGGGCATCCACCGTGGTCGCGCTGGCCTCCTCCGACTGGCCCGCGTCGGCGCCACGTCCGCGCGCACCGGATGCCTGCGGTGCAGCGAGCGGGTGCCCGCCCAGAGGGGAGTAGGTCGGATCGTTGACCTCGGCCCTCGTTGGCACCGTCACGGCGGTGCTTGTTTGGGTGGCAGCGCGTCCGACGGTGCGATGCACCACAATGAGCGGGCACACCGCGTCCTCAGGGCTCCGCGTCATGCTGGCCATGAAGAAGCTCATCAGTGGGTCCACCGCGGTCGGTAGGGCTATCGGCAGTGCGAGCTGCGGCGCGTCCTTCATGGCGTCCTCGAGGGAGGTGTTCTGATCAGAAGGCATCGGTGTGTCGAACGCCGCGTGTATATCAAGCGAATCGCTGCTGAGGAGGTGTCGTGGAAACTTTTCCATCGACGCTTCTGGCTGTGAGCCACTCATGATTAGCCAATCTTTGAAGTCCGCGTGCCACGCAACACTGGAAACACCAGGGGCAGTTAACAAGCGAATACAGAAGAAGAAAAGGAGAACAGTATGAAAAGAAAAAAACAAGAGTTAAAAAGACCAACAGCGCAATCCGGGTTTGGCGGGTTTGGTGCACACACACGTATGCACCTGTGTCACTGTGTGAGTAGAGGGGAGGGGGGGGGGGGGGGGGGGGTTTACGCAC